>PNEQ01041626.1:0-28494 GCA_003012365.1 Medauroidea extradentata
GTTTTGATGAGATTTTTTCCATTTCATTATATTTACTGGTTTTCAAGTTTTGTATGAAGTAAAAATATGCAAATTTTGACTTTGAAGTGACATTACGGGAAAACTAGATGAGCTAATTTTTTTTCGTTTGATGTTAATGTACTCTTAAGTAATGTCTACAAAACTAACACTATTTTATACAAATATAAAATTATGAATTTTTCCCCACTTGAACGCCCTTAACTCGTGGAGTTATTGTTTAACCCGCTGCTTTCTTAGTTTACGCTGAATCATAACGCACTCAATAACACGAACTAATTTATTTTTTATGAAAATTAATTTTAAGTTACAGTTATTCATGCCCCAGCTATTTACTTCATGAGAAGCAGTAGTTACGACTGCATATTACTTGAACAGCAACATTGCAGCAGACGAAGCTTGCGTTTATATTTGAACATTTGTATGACTGTAGGCAGAATAACATAAACATTAGAGAAGGGAAGATATTGCTATGCTTCTATTTAGTTCATGCACCACTTTATTAATGGCTAGTAAACGCAAATATGAAATGTAAAAATGAAAAAGAAATAGGGGGGTACAAGCACGTTGATTTGCCCTCAAACATTCCACACATAATTATTGTCAGCATAACGCTTGTCATGAAGTCATAATCCGAGATTTATATCACTACACAGCCCAGAAAGCATATACGCAGTACGTAATTGTATCGTTCTGTGACAGCTGTCTTGCACGCTCGTGTGGCCCAGAACTACAGAATAATCAAACATGCCCAACCCATATTTATTTAGTCTTTTGACGACAGGATCGCAATTGTTTCGTGCAACTTCAATACATTCTGACAACTTAGAAAGCATTTAGCGTTTACAAGATCTAAAGCACTGACAAAGGAAGACAAAAAATTACTGTAAACACAGTGGCATGAGCGTCTAAGTTTCATTTTGAAGATCAAAACATCGGCTGATATTTCATCAAATATGGTGCACTACTAAACAAGCAAGTTTTAAAGTGTCAAAACTTAACATAAGTTGCGTATAACAGAATATAAGTCTGATCTGACTATTCACAGGCAAATTCTATAAAAGCTACATTATCCAAATTTAATTGCTCAAGAGTGCATGGTAGATAAATAAAAGCTGAAAACATCAATTGATTTCTACCCTTTTTTCGAAGCCAATATGCATAAAATACTCAGTGACAATCCTAGATAATGGTATTCGCCAACTTTATGAGTAAATATTTATCAAGAATTACTAACTCGTTACGCGTGATCTCTCGCGCCGCAGTTAAATGCACGAGATTTCGGCGTCAGAGATTGTGCCTCAGAAGTTCGTAACACTGGAAAAATTTGTTTAAAACGTTGGCTGAAACTATTGTCTAGGATTGCTATTGTTTAATATTCGCAAATTGGCTTAAAGAAGCCTACAATTATAGATTAATAATTTTAGCGTTGAATTATGTACCATGCCCTCTTAATCTCTCGCATTCTTGAGCTGTACTTCATGAACGAATTAACTGTTTTACGGTATCTGATCCTAAACGTATCTTATTCCTGACATATGCTCCAAAAAGACATAACGTCAGGTGAGCATCGACGGAAAATAACCACTAATTTTAAAGTAGACTACCACTAAATTCTACACAGCCCATCCTCACAGGTTGACTATGTTCAGCTTAGTATGGCAAATAAACTAACTATGCGCGTAATCAAGGAGAAAAATTTCTGTAGAACAAACACAAATATTGCGCTTGAATGAATGTTCAGTCGAGTAATCAAACAAAAAATGGAACAAAAATAATACATTACTTACGGCAAATAAATATTAAATTAATAACAAATTTTGCAAGAAAATTTAAACACAGAAGTCCTAGAATGTCAAGCAATACAGAATAAATATTTATTATGTTGCAAGAGATAGTATCAAAAGAAAAGTTGTGAAAATAATTTATAAAGGGGTTTTTAGTAACATTTTTCAAATTTGTGATCTGAGAAAATGCAACAAAATTAGATTATTTAGCTTCACAACGTACTTAAACAACAGAACATTCACACTACGAAAAGTCAGAGGCACTAACATCGTTGATTATTTTCCAATAAAGAACAAATATTTCTTTCGTGAAATAACAAATCTTGACACACAGACTGCCACTTCAGGCTTACACTGACAACTTGAAGCCGCGTTCCTCTGTAACTAGAGACTTATGAGTAGCATCCCAGTGTCGAGTTCTCTGGACACACAAATCCAGCTAAATACGCGAAGCAATTACAATTCTGACAGGGACAAACTCAACAACGTCAAGGAATAAATCTACCTTATTTTATCAGTGGAAACATTCTACGGAATGGCACTAAAGAGAAGAAAGGAAAATAAAGGACATTTAAATAGTTAAATTGCATTACAACTTTAAATAAGTTTACGTAAACTACGAAAATCTCGTTCGTGTAATGACACACACACACACACACACACCAACACACAAGTTAACCTCAAAGCTATACATACATAGTAAATAACTATCAATTACGTACATTAATGGGTTATCAATTACACTATTTACAGCGCAAACCTTCCCCCCCCCCAGGGCTCTATAGTTGGAAATCTATCAAGTGTCGTTTTTAAAACCACATTCCGAGTCCCGCGTACACAAAGCTACAATATACAGAAACAGTCCGGGATTTTCTCCGAATGCTCCCGTTACCTTCCGCGCAAGGAATATGCCTACCTAACTTGCAGACAGGAATTTTAAACAGGGGGAGGTGTGAAAAATTGAGTTTCGAAGAACCAATTTCAAGGGTAATAGTTACGAAAAATATTATATGCAAAATTTCTTGAGAAATATTTCATCGAAACTGTTTTTATTTTTTATAATATTAATAATTCCGTAATGAATTTATTGCGAAATATACTTTTTAAAATTACATTTTCCAAACTAGTATTACAATAAAAAATGTTCAGCTTTCCATTTGAAAGTATTCTAATTATACGGTAATTTTGTAGGCCTACTTTCTGATTGGAAAAATATTCCCAAAACTCATATATTGACGAGTAAATGTTTTTAACATTTAAACCTCGTAGCTGCACTTACGGTAGGCAGGAGACTAAATTATCATCTTATACACTTCCTGGATTATCTAGGTGGGCTACGACTTGGAGAGTTGACATATTTTTTCGGGCCAATCTCATCATCTGACGTGAACTGACACAACAGGTGCATTATTTTAAACATACTTCCAACCGAATATTACGACTATTCAACGTTACGTGGTCTGTAGATTAATGCCACGGGTCCTTACAGTATTTTTTTGTAAATATTATTTATTATCTTCTAAAAACGAGCTGACACCATAAACCATCACACATGTGTTGAAAATTGCTACTGTTTAGCTTAAATTTCCCAAACATTTTTTTTATAATGCTGACTAGTACCGACCCCTCAGCAACAACAATTTAAACGCACCTTTGTGACGGTGTTACGATACGTTCTCCCTATATTCGAACACAGCGTAAAAGGAACCAGTGTCTTAAGGGCGCGGCCTAAGGCAATTTTTATCATATTTTTATTTATTTTTTATTTGTACCAGATATAATTTTCTTATTTTAAACACAAAATGCGACTAAATTTGGCTCTCATTAAATTTTTTTATCTCTCATAGTTTTCGCGTAATGGCTTGTTAAAGTCATATTTTGCATGTTTCCGTTTTAACGACTACACTAAAACCAACTGCTCTACCAAATTTAAAAAAAAAAAAAAACACATTGGATAAAGACATTGCAGGCTACAATGTCATGCTCATAAAAGTAAAGAATAAAAATTATTTGTATTAAAAAAATGCTAAAACTGAAAATAGAAATTTTAAAAATTCAATATTTTTTTTTAAAATACAAATAATTTTTATTCTTTATTTTTATGAGCATGACATTGTAGCCTGCAATGTCTTTAACCACTGTGATTTTTTTTAGTTTGGTATATCAGTTGGTTTTAGTGTAGTCCTTAAATTGGAAACATGTAAAATATGACTTTAACAAGCCATTACACGAAAACTTGTGACTAAAATAAGAAAAAAAATCTGGTACAAAAAAAAATAAAAAAATGGCGATGAAAATTGCGGTAGGCCGCGCCCTTAAGGTGACCGCCTCGGAGGAAGTATATTATGTGTTCGAGGCCTAGAAGAGCGCAAGTCCACAATGCACAAACATCACGCCTCATCCTACAAAGAATATGAAGTGCGAGGTAGGTGTCGCTCTTAGTGGTGTTGATACCTTTTAGTTCGATGTTTTATCATATTTATGTGGAATTATAGTCAATTACTGAACGTTGTAAGAACAATTTTCATAAATATAAGTAAAATTTCTGCAACAGGGGCAGTTCGAAGAAAGTGTCTACGATTCCTCCAAGAAAATTTCTCTCGTCTTATTATAAGTACCTAAATTAAATTTTAATGTGGCAAACTATATCCCCGCATTTAAAATTGTTAAATTTTCCTACGCTGAATTCGCTAATTATGTCTGTAACTTTTGAAAGTATCATTTATTTGCTACTACAATTTCAGTTAAATAAGTCATTTTTATTTTTTTTATGACGATTGCACAAAAATGTCAAAATAGTGACTTAACAACTTATTATACCAAAAATAATAAGCAACCAAAATAAGTTTTTCTTTGTGAAAATTGCAAAACATTTACTGACTGATGACTAAAGCATACTCTGCTTATTTATGTTTTCTTGTCTTATTTTTAGTTTTCTTTTGACAGTCATTTATTTCGCAATGGAGTATGTCCAAGTAAATAAATCCAGTCAAAACATTTAGTGTTTATTTATCGAGTAGAATGGAATATACCCAATACCCTTAAAGGCGTTGGACCCGAAAAATATTTATATATATATATATATATATATATATATATATATATATATATATATATTTGTGCAAAATGATGAACTTTTACAAATCAGTCAACACGTTATTTTCCTGTGTGAAAATCGGGCACCATAATTTTTCATAATCACGCATCAAAGTCACAAAATGGACCTTAAGGTGTAGCCAATTTTTTTTAAAAGTAATTAACTTATGAAATTACTATTACAGGAACTGAAAGTCAATACATCAATGCTTTTTCTGACGTGTTTGACGAAAGTTAATTTTAAACAATTCAGTAACAGCCACACGTCAAATTTATGCAAAAATGTACTCATCTGCATATTTTTTTAAATAATAAAAAAATGTATATCTTTGCAATTCCAAATGTGTCCAGAAATTTAAAACCAGTATGAGTTATATTATTTCTGCAAATTAATTACTTTATAATTATTAACTTTTTAATTTTGGCTACTCAACAACGTCTAGTTTGTAACTATGATGAGGGATTATGCAAAAACTATGGGACATATATATACATATATGTAATACACATATAATAATTTTGGGAAATGACATGTTATGTGTACAAGTTGAACAGAGTTTGACACAAATATAAAACTATTTTTTTCTACTGGACCAAGGTCCTTAAGAGAGAGAGAGAGTGTGTGTGTTAGATAATTTATTGTATTTATAGTTTTTGGACCATAACATTTATTCTAATTGTGTTATCAAAATTTTATCTTCGACTAAACATAGCCTATAATCTTGGTAAACTTCATAACATAAATAATCATGGAATCTTTCATGAATTTGTCATGCACAATCAATGTAAGAGAAGTATAGGCTAAATTTCCAAAATTTTCTTGCAATGATTCTGCATGGCAAATTAATAGAAGATTCCATTATTATTTATGTCAAGCAGTTTACCAAGAATATATCCTATGCTTAGTCGAAAATAATATTTTGATATTACAATGTGAATAAATGTCGGGCACAAAAACAGAAAAATACGATACAATTATCTAACACCCCCCCTTAAGAGTGCGTGATAGATAAATAAACGCTAAATACATCAATTGATTTCTACACTTTTTTCGAAGTCAATATGGATAAAATACTCAATGGAAATCCCAGATAATGGTATTTGCCAACTTTATGAGTAAATATTTATCCAGAATTAATAATTCGTTACGCGTGATCTCTTGCGCCGCAGTTAAATGCACGAGGTTCTGGCGTCCGAGATTGTGCCTCAGAAGTTCGTAAAACTGGAAACATTTTTTTTAAACGTTGGCTGAAACTGTTGTCTAGGATTGCTATTGTTTGATTTTCGCAAATTATAGCTTCAAGAAACCTACAGTTATAGATGAATGCTTTTAGCGTTGAATTACGTACCACGCCCTCTTAAGGCAGAAGTATATTGCCATGTGGACCGCTGGCAGTATCCTCACCCGCCATGGCGTGCGCTTGTGGCAGGCATCTCACTGAGCCGGGAGCAATCAGGGACTTGCAGGTCTTAGGTGTTTACGCGCGTACCAAGCACAGCTCTAAACCCAGCAGATAATCAACAGCAGCTCAGCGTGGCGAACAAAGATCAAGGAGATTACGCCCGCACATCCCGCTGATCCACAGGCGATGCTGTGTTTGCGCCAGCCACTCTGTGCGAGTGAAACTAACCCCGGCTGCGGACAACAGTTCAACGGGGCCACCGCGACGACAAATGGCGGTGGATTTTCCGCGTCCCCAAGGGGCGCTACGTGATAAAATAAATACTTCAAAAGAAACGATCACGACGAGGCTTATCACAGAAAAAGGTGACGCACAAAAATACTTAAATGTGCATAAATACACTGCAAATAAATTTCCTAAACACAGTATGAAACAGTTACCATAAATTGTAAATATGCAAACTTCTACACTTCTTACAATAAGTCTGGTAACTTTAGTAAACATTTGACTGCTTTCTGTCTACGAGTGCTGACATACCTACTTTCTTAGCACTCCTATACGCACGTGTGGCAAATTTACAAACTATTTTTAGAGTGTAAAAAAATCAACAAACGCGATGGTAAGGTAAGGGAAGTGGGCTTCACGTCTCGTTGACAACAAGGTCATTATAGACGAGTCACACAACTTGGTACAATGACAGGAGCTGGGAGAGGAGTCGGCCATGGCCTTTGTTAAGGGCACGGTTTACCTCAGTTTTCAATGTCTTTTTTTATATTTTTATATTTGTACTAGATATTCATTTTCTTATTTTAAACTTTAATTGTGACTTAATCTCCCTCTTAGGAAATTTATGTATCTCTCATAGTTTTTGCGAAATAAGTTGTAAACGACAAAACTTGCACTTCACGGTTTTATGTACGCCACTAAAAACCAACCGACAAACCAAACAGAAAAAATTCACAGTGTATAACAATGTTCGTGGCTATGGTTTGACATACATAAAAACAAGACATAAATTATTTTTGTAGTTAACTCAAAATGCTGAATTTTAAAACGAAAATTTAAAAATTTCAACAACTTGTAAAAGACACAATTTTTGTTTTGTTTTTGTGTATGTCAACTCATAGCCTACATCATTGTTATACACTGTGAATATTTTTAAGTTTGATATGTCAGTTGGTTTCAGTGGCGTGCATAAAACAGTAAAGTGCAAATTTTGTTGTTTACGACTCATTACGCAAAAACTATGAGAGATACAGAAATTTCCTAAGAGGAAGATTTAGTCACAATTTATGTTTAAAATAAGAAAATAAATATCTTGTACAAATATAAAAATAAGAAAAGACGTTGAAAACTGAGGTGAACCGTGCCCGTAAGGCACCATCCCAGCATTCGTCTGGAATGATGTAGGGAAACCATGGAATACCGAAATAATTATGGCCGGAGCCGGGATCGAACCCGGGTCCTTCCGAGTGCGAGTTCAAACGTGTTACCGCTGCGTGACCTAGCTGGTACGTTAACACATTGGACTCGCAGTTGGGAGGACCCGGGTCCGACCCAGGCTCCGGTCATCCTGCACTGTGAAACATTGTTTGTAACTTTATGTCTTATTTTAGACACAAAATGTGACTAAATTTGACTCTTATGAATTTTTGTTATCTCTCATAGTTTTCGCGTAATGGCTTGTTAAAGTCATATTTTGCATGTTTCCGTTTTAACGACTACACTAAAACCAACTGATAGACCAAACTCAAAAAAATCACATTGGATAAAGACATTGCAGGCTACAGTGACATGCTCATAAAATCTAATAATAAAAACTATTTGTATTTTTAAAGAATATTGAATTTTTAAAATTTTTATTTTCAGTTTCAGCATTTTTTTTTTAATTCAAATAATTTTTATTCTTATTTTTATGAGCATGTCATTGTAGCCTGCAATGTCTTTATCCACTGTGATTTTTTTTTTTTAGTTTGGTATATCAGTTGGGTTTAGTGTAGTCGTTAAAACGGAAACATGCAAAATATGACTTTAAAAAGCCATTACGCGAAAACTATGAGAGATAAAAAAATTTCATAAGAGCCAAATTTAATCACATTTTGTGTCTAAAATAAGAAAAAAATATCTGGTACAAATAAAAAATAAAAAAATGGTGATCAAAATTGCGGTAGACCGCATCCTTAACACACCTATATATAAGAGTGTTACGAAAAGTGGGCATGATAAAATGGATTCCTATACATCTCTGGATGCGTTCCTACACTTTTTTTTTGGAAACCGTCAAATACATATATAGTAGCAATGTTGATAATTTTTTATCTACTTACATGTTGAATTATTATAAATTTCCCATACAGAGTGTGGACTAAAAAGCTTTTAATACTATTCAGGAAGACTTATTACAGTGTGATATCGGTTTTCCATTTCCGAAATCGCTCTGTTCTATGCTAACACTGTGATGGTTTCGTAACATAGGCCATGGCCAATTCCTTTCCTACATTCTAACCTTGTGTAAAGTAGTAAGTAAAGGGCACAAGTCCTAACAAAAATATTAAAAAAAAACAATAAATAAGGTGAACAAAACGAAACACTGAATTCAACTCTGAAAGAAAACATTTTACGCCTATGAAATTCAATAATTTTAAATTTCTTACGTATTTAATTCAGGGACGTCGGACAAAACAACAATTTCTATTAAACTAACCGATGGAAAGCCAAACCAGTAATTACAAAATGTTCATAATCTACTCTGATTTTCTGAAACGCCTGTTGGTTCAACATGTCAGTAACTAGTTAAGATACTGAATTGTTAAATGATACCTTGCTATCATTTACCAACTGCAGTGATTTCAACAGGATAGTCCCAAATTCTAAAGCAAACATACACCCGAAACAAACTAATCATATCAAACATGTGCACGCTACATTTGGGGAGGAGCATGTATTATGTTATGTTCGCACTAAAGCTAAAATCTTAAAATATATTTAAAAATTTCCCCACTCTTAATTTATACTCTAATCACTGCTACCTCCCCCTTCCCCAAATAACGTAAGTTGCAAAAAAATACTCAATAACCCTACTACTCTTCAAACATTTCAAGGACATAAATGCGTGTGTGCGAGTCATGGCAAGGAAAAATTCGCGTTTTTATTTGGGCTTACATTCAAACTACTATACACTGCAACAAAACCTTCCTAAAACGTTTAGACAGTAATTAACGTAAACGCAGTATGGGACAGTTACAACGCTTCCGCCTTGTAAATATGCAAATTTTTACACTTGTTACAATACAAGACTGATAACTTCAGTATGCATTTGACTGTTTTATAAAAAAGTTTAGCAGTGCTACCACGGATATCTGGGGAACAATTATACCATACCTACTTTCTTAGCACTCCTATACGCATGTGCGGTAAATTTACACAATATTTCTAAGAGTGTAAATTCGTGTTACTCTTGAAACTTAACTGAAAGTACCTAGCGGGAGCTCAGCCAATAATAAAGAAGTAACAACATTCGAGGTCAATTATGCGTTATCACTGTGCTAGCAAGCAGCCAATGAGCAGTGCTGTCTGCTAGTGTAGGCCTATATTGATATTCTTGCAGACAAGACTAATAAAAGACAATGAACCTGCGAAATTCTTCTTCCTCTAGTCAGGACTGTTGTATGAGAATGTAAGGCCCGGGGCAACATAAATCGGAGGTCCACCCCACGTTTTTTTTTCTTTTTAGATGCAGTGATAATTTTTAAGCTATGGCATATTTATCTTTGTATTGGCATGTAGTCAGTAATATAAACATTACAAATATGTATGCGAGCAAAGCAAAAATTACGTAAGTTACAAAAATTCAGTTCTTACAAAACTATGAGTACTTCGTACTGGTGTGCCACATATAGTAATACGCTAGTGCATTTCAATTATTAATAGTTTTTAAATTCAAAAGTGAGGCCACCTCCCTCCCTTTTGTTCCAAACCCCCAGACGCGGCCCTGCTTCTAGTCATAACTTAAAATCCTTTGCGGCATGGTGGAAAGAGTAAACATCATCCAATACAAAATGCCAGCTAACTTATGGGAAAAGAATTTTAGTTAATAAACTGAACGAACACTGAACCGATATTTAACAAAACATCGTTAACCCACGTTTATTACAAAACTAAATTTTATTCTGAAAAATACTAAAACAATGTACCGTAGGGACGCAATATAAACAGCCATAGATAAGCCGTATAAGTGAAACACTGTCAATAAATAAACTCATTACGGCGTACAAAGAGGGCCGGGGATGGGCGGACATGAAACCGCAGAGGGCAATTTGCATACCGGGCCGATAGAGATCTATATACGAGGCATGCGCCTCCCGTTGCCCGCAAGCCCCGCGTTTTGACAGCAGCACTATTTCACTTTGTGTTCCATTTGTGTGTCCGCCCACTGATAGCGGGCCAAGTAATAATTTACTAGTTTTTAGGGGGCGATGCCTCGCTCGCCTTCCTGTTCCGATGGCTTCACTCCAGATAGACGTCGACCGTGTAGCTACCGGCGGAAGTTGGGCCCGCGGGGTCAGCTTGAGGCGAAGGAACAGTTTCCGTGGAAATATGATGGCTTGAAGGAGTGGCTTGGAGGGGGGAGGGGAAGGGCAAGCCACTTTATCAGTCATCTGCATTAATAAACAGTCCCTCGCAAAACGTTACAGCTCGAAACACCACGGAGTTTTATCATAACAACGCTCTGGCGTGTTCCGACATTTTTCTACTCGAACACATTTCTCCTGGCGTCTAAAATATTTAACACTACAAAATCATAAATGAATAAATGTTTAAAAAATAATAATAATAGGGGATTGAACCCTACCACCTCAAAAATTTATCAGTTCTGTTTCGTCTCCATATTTTTTGTGACTGTATAAATATTAGTGGCGTGACAAGGCGTAAATAAAAGTTTAAAATATTTTCTGAGATTATTTTACTACGAGAAACAGCTGAAGATATTACGACGTTCACAAGGCTCGCAACAATATGTAACGGATACCACGCTGTATGTATTATGCAGTATCTTGACGTTCGAAACGGAGCCTTTTTTATTTTATTTTATTTTAGCAATGCTCTCAAACTTACACGTAAGAAAAGTGTACCCTACCACATTACGAGATTTTTCCTCTTAACATAAGGTGTGACTATATCGAATCAGGATCTGAGTGATGCGAGCATTCAGGAATGAAAATGTTTTATTAAATATTAAGTTAAGCAACTTGAATGGACTGTTAAGGGCGCCGTCTACTAGAATCGTGAAGAGGCGCGCAGACCTTTAACAATCCCGATTTTATTCGAAAACCATTCAACATGTTGTCACGCGGTTAGGCTACGAAAAGCATTTAAGGATCTTAGTACAGGTATATAATATTGCCATTAACTGTTATCGTTCCTAACAAGTATTTTTTTGAGTGTGAAAGTGACCGAATTGGGACTTTTGACGCTGATTTTTATGTAAGAGTAATCATTTTCACGATATTCTGAATATTATAGACCTGTAGAGCGACTCTTTCTCTTTCGTCGCGTAAAATAAAATGCTGGTGTTGTCGCTGAAAGTCCCATAGTAAAAACGGTTCGGCGGGAACCTTGCACGCTAGTTCAGTGCTTGGCTCGTTGAGGCGACGCGGCATTTGATGCGCGTTTCAAAGTCAACCTTACTGCTCCGTCGCTTTTGAGCCTCTCACGCGCGGGTAGACGGCGCCCTTAATGTCCAACCCATTACATGGTTACAAATGAGCGTCATGAGTGAGTGAGAGATTTTGGTCAGCGCTCAAAATCGAGGTCTTTAGCGCTGGTGAGAGGTGACATGAGATGAGCATGGAGCACTGCCGGAACGAAAGGGAGGATGAAACGGGACATCCCTGAGAAAACCTGCCGACCAACGGCATCGTCCAGCACGATTCCCTCATGCAAAAATCTGGAGTCCGACCCCCCAGTGACGTGAGAATTTCATCTGCTAATGAAGTCATGGGATGTGTTTTAGGGGTTCATTAAACTGCCAATAAATTGAATGTGCTACATCTACCACATATAACTGAAAATAAGTATCCCGTAAAAGTAAAAAAAGTATGCCTATAACGACAATGTTTACCCATATTACGAGATACTGCGTAATTGGCTAGAACTTTTAAAAGTGTCTTGTGCATAGGTTCAAATATCTGCGTTTGACGCTTGGGAACAGCGATGCGATAAGGATCAGAGTATCCTGTTCGCTGAGTAGCATATCGTCTCTATTCACAGCACGCTAAACTACCGTTTAACCTTTCCGTAGATGTCTTTTATTTTCCTGCGGAGCTTAAGTGGTGGCCCTATTTTTCCATTTATATAAAATGTAGTATGTGGTAAATGCTAACGCATGATTCTTGTTTAACGTTTTACAAATTCAGGTTGTTTTAGAGGTGTTACAGCAGTCTAGTCTTTATTTAAAATGCATTTTGAGAGGCCCAAAAAATCACGTTTCTAACATGCATGCAGAATATTTATAGTTACAGAATCGCAGTTTGGTACAGGTATTCTGTTCGTAGATAAACGTGGTAGGAATAAGTTAAGCGACCCACAAAAAAAAAAAAACAATAAAAATAATAACATTCTAGAACACCGTCCATGAGCAATAGTGCACATGACCAATGAATCATATTCATTGATAGGGCCATGGATTTTTTGCGAAAATAATTTTGACCCACACTGAAAAAAGAGTGTAGATGAGGTACCTAATTTCTGTAAAATAGGGACAACAAAACAGTTTGTCGGTACTACTCTGGACAGTTCCGTCAACAATCTGTTTTGTAGAAGTTACCATCTGGTGTGTAAAAGCAACAAGGTTCTTTGATTCTTCTACAGAACAGATTGTTGAAGGAACTGTCCAGAGTAGTACAAACAACCAAACTGTTTTGTTGTCCCTATTTTAACAAATGTATGGTAGCTGCAACTGTACTTTTTTTTTTCAGTGCAGTTTATTTGAATGCCTTATACGGTGACACCTATAGCTATGCTTCATAGTTAAGAGGCCGGAAAATATCGCGTGTTCACTTACATGTAGGCTAGCCTCCAAGAATATATGTGGCTTCAAGCCCATTGCAGCTATTCATAAGCTGGTCGCTGACAAAGTGAAATGGGCCTGCATTGTGTTAAATGTTTATTACTGGCTCAGCGACTTATACGAGATAAGTCACGAACCAGTTGTGAAAGCGACACGAACGTGAAGTTGGCGGAGTTCTAGCTTATGCCTAAAAGAAAACGAAAATTTTCTGGTTCCTATTCATAGATATTGGCATGTCTTTGTAAAGTGACGTCTCGCATTTGAATGTGCCAATTACAGTCATGTTACTGCAACACCACATGTATGTGATTTGAAAATAGAACCCCAAGTCAGCTGACAGTTAAAATATTCTATCACTGACTATGAAGCATATGCACGTAAGGCAGTGGAACAAACTGGGGCAAACTTCTTCTCGCGAAAGGCTCATAGTCCAAATCATTGAGCAGGAAGCCAGTATGAGGGCAGTCGGATGGAGCAGAACTACATTTGTACTTATAAAATGGTTTAAAACCTGTATGCGAGTCTACGTCTTACAGTGGCGCCACATTACTGTATCCTGAGATTTGACGTCTCGTGGTTTATCTAAGCTCATAACTTTCAATAAATGTTTTGGCACTAAGGCCTTGTTACGGAGTTTTGCAGTGATTTCGAAAATATTTTTTTTTTATTGCTACCTAATACTCATATCAAAATTTCGCTGCACAGTTTTGACACTTATATGTTATAATTTGTAGCTGAATTGTTTTGTAGAATTATACTGAACGGTTTTTTAGATTTCATTATCCAAAGTACTACGTTTTTCGTCCTGAAAATAAACAAAAATGAAGGAAATTATTATTATTTTTTTTTTTTTGCTGGCGAATGGTACATTATTTTTAAAAAAACGCGTCCACAGTATTGTGCATCGTGTGATGCACATTGTATCTAATTTTTTCAAAACTTTAGGTTCAAAAAATATTTGAGTTATTAGCACCAGTCTGAAAAAAAACTCGGGAACAAGTCCTTAAACAAGGAGGACCTTTGGCCCACCGACCTCGTTGACTCTAGTAGTATTTATTTAGGTAAATATTAAGAATAGTTACACATCGTAGCCTAAACCGGAAAAACTCTTAATTTTAAAGGTATAGTTAGGGCCATAAAATTTTCGCAGAAATAATTTTTCCCCAGATTGTTTCAGTGTCTTAAGTGCACATCTACAGTACTGATTCATAGTCAGTGATTGGCTATTTTAACTGTCGAGTGCCCTGGGACTCTACCAATAAATACTCGTGGTGTCGCAGTAACCTTACTGTGGTTGGCTTAATCAAATGAGAGACTGTCACTACACAAAGACATGTTGCCAATAATCATGAAGCACAGCTGCAGAAGTGCACCTAAGACACTGAAACAAACTTGGGCAAAAATTTTTCGCAATATTTTCATGGCCCTAGGTATAGTTTATTAATGAAAAAATATTTATACAGGCGTTATAAGTAGTCATACTTAAATAATACTGCAGTATATTAACTTTGAAATTTTCCGTTTTTCGTCAGTTCCTTAGGTACTAAGCTTAGGTAACTTAACCGAACAAAAACTGGAAACCTCCAAGGTATAATAACATAATCAAAACTAACCTAAAGAAAAACGGAAATTTTCAAAGTAAGGAAATTACAATCTTCTTTACGTACAACTAATTCTAACATCTAAAGAAACATTTTTCATTGATAAACAATTCATTTAAAATCAATAGTTTGGCCGGTACAGGATAAGTAGCTGTTCTTAATATTGACCTTTAGTTAACCTACTTCGCAGTTGAATGATGTTATGCAGAAAGAGACCACCCCATATTTGATAAAGTAGAACATGAAAAAGTGTTAGTAAAACATTGTTGTTATTTTCACGCTCGTTTTCAAAATTCCTAACTATGTTTGACTTAGGTTGCTTAGCAATTGAAGTTTTAAAGCGTAATTATTTAGGAGATTGTTTTTATCTGTTCTTCACGTGTGTGGCTTGGATGCCTTCAGCATTCAGTTCTGAGACTGTTGTATCGAGTCCTTATCAGGGTAGAAGCGGGAGGTTGAACATTACGCCTGGGTTCGACACCCGGAACAACGCGCCTGGCAGACAGCCCGGAGAACTGAGGCTGAGAGAGTAAAGGAAGGAGGAAGACAGAAGGAGACCAGCAGCAGTCTCCGAGAACACAAGAACCCTCTCAAGAACTTGTCTGTGTCCCCAACCCCGCAGAGACTCTGGGCTGCCGTGTCACGACGGTGAGCCAGGATCAATACCACGTAACAGCCAGCCGTTAAACAAACACGACACCACAACAGGCGGCGATGACGCTAACGGGCTGTGGCGAGCCGAGAAGAAACACTCCGCTCCAGACAATCGCCAACTTCGGTCGTGCCCCGGGAGGCCCTGCCAGACGTCCTCGCCTCGACTCCCTCATCCAACAACTTCTCACCTAGCTCTCAGACACCAATAATACCCTTGGCCGTGGATAACATAAGTACTTCAATATAGGTCGTTCAGGATAACGTAAGAACGATGTAACAATGTTCATGCGTCAGCTGTATAGGGCTCTTAGGGTGAATGTTAGACAATTTTATTGTATTTTCAGTTTTCGAGGCAAAACAATTATTCAAATTGTATTATAGAAATTTTCTCTTCGACAAAGCATAGGATATTTTCTTGATAAACTGCTTGACATTAATAATAATAATAATAATGGAATATTTCATTAACTGATTAAGCAGAATCATTGCAAGAGAATTTCTGAAAGTTGACCTAATATTATCTTGCAATTATTATGCTTGAAAAATTAATGAAAGATTCCATTATTATTTACGTCATTCAGATTACCAAGAATATATACCATGCAATGTCGAAGAGAAATAATTGATAAAACAATTTCAGTAAATGTTATGGCTCAAAAACTGAAAATACAATAAAATTGTCCAACACTCCCCCTTAACAGAAATGGGCACCTAGTGCATGTGCGTTGTTGTAGCATGTAGCTCGAATACGTTTTTACGCGAAACTGCATTAATTATTCCTATTGCGGTTAGCTACGAAAAGAACACACATTTGAAGTTACTCTCTTCACGTTTCCAAAATTCAGCACGCATGTTAGAAACATGATTTTGGGGCCTCTTAAAATGGCTAAAAACGGCTTTTTTTTTTTTTTTTTTTTAACTGCTGTAACTCTGGAAACACGACCTGAATTTGTAAAGAGCAACACGATATGCATGCATTGACTTTTACTTCAAACTGACCAAAAATAAAACTTTCGGGTCACTGCTTGGATTCCCAAAGTAAAAACAGTTCTACGAAAACCTTGCACGCTAGTTCGACGCGCTGCAAAGGCGATATTCTCCTCGCCAAGCATGGTCCTCTGGCTCTAATCGCTCTGTTGTTTCCACGCGTCGAACGTGGAAATTTGAAACCGGTACTCTCCTTTAACGCCTAAATTACCACTCTAGTGTATAATTAATAATGTCTATCTCAAATCAGTCCTCCGACCACATAAGTTTCTATCTAACGTCTCTCAATGCACAGCTACAGTTCAACCTGTTCGTCCACTCTCACACTTACATCACTCGAAGAGTCACCATCGTCAAAACCTCCGTAGCCTCTCCTCGATCTGCTGGTCCCGCCTCGTCCCTCGCTGCCAAGTCCGTAGCGAACACTCGCCAGCTGAACGCCGCAATCACTCCGTCTATGCGCGTATTGGGCCGGTATTTATAGTCGCCCGTAACGAAGTCCAGAATATTCTCAGAGCTCGCCGATCATGCTGGTTGATGTAAGCTGAACATTCTAGGTGTTGCGGGAATATTCAGTTACTTCCGAGATGAACATTCTAGGTGTTGCGGGAATATTCAGTTACTTCCGAGCTGAACTCTTGTCTCAGATGACTGACAGGTGCCAACTCTTTCAGAAAGCCTGTGACGTGAGCCAGGCGTGAGTGGCCCACGTCACCAGGGGTAGGAAGATGGCGGAAAGGAGGAGGGATGCAGTCCAACTCGTCGCGTGACTGGAGACAGCGAAGCAGGGGGAGAAGAAAGAGAAGAGGCGCAATACGCTGTCTTGACAAATGGGCAGGGGAGGGGAAGGTGGTGCGGCCCACCAAGAGCCGCCCAGCCTAAAGTCCTCGAGAGTGCTGACTCGTTACAATACTATTCTCACAACAAGCAACATGCAAAATGGTAAAACCATTAAAATGCATGAAAAGCGCTACTAATACTATTTTAATAATAAGCCGAGATTATTTTATTACAAAGTCTGTAAACAGAACAATCGTCGTTAAATAATTTAAAATTTGACCACGGCTAACATGCCAACAATATTAATTTAACCGTCACATCAAAATAGCTTAGTTATTTTCAATTACAAAATTATAACAGTAAGTAAGTATTATATGTCTAATTGCTCACATTACCATGTTTTACCGTTACAGTTCGGTATTGGTACATCAATTGTTTACACTGACTAAGAACGAGGAAGGTCCAATCCAGTGCCGTCCCCCTGCGAGAAACGGTATTACCTTGCAGTACGAGCCTTTCTATAGGCACTAGAGGCAGAGAGCCCTACAGGGGAGGGGGAGGTAAACAACACAGGCCCGAGAGAAGGCACTACACGGCCACCCACTTCCCGCCCGGTAATTCCATCTGGCCTGCCTGCCAGGCCTATGTTTGCAGACGGTTAGTAGCCAGGGAGTGGTGTTGGGTGAGCGAGGAGGGTGACAAGAGGGGTTGAGAATGTTTTCAGGGGTGAGGGGGGTTGAGAATGTTTTCAGGGGTGAGGGGGTTGAGAATGTTTTCACGGGTGAGGGGGGTGAGCCAGAGCGATAAGAGGGCATGCCGCAACAGCGTGCATCAGCTGCGTCGCGAGTCGGGTAAAAGCGTCGTTACTAAATAATGAGCTGGAAACTGAGTTACCCTCTCCCTTCACACGAGCAAGAGTGAGAGAGAGCCAGACAGAGAAAGAGAGAGAGAGAGCAACAGCTTTCAACCTGGTCCCCGGGCAGAGTTCCGCCAGGGCAACCTCTTCCGTGGACAATCAACAAGCCATCGACCGAGAGACAGCGCCATCTTCTTCTCCGCGCCATGGACAATAAAAGACCGCTTATGAAACATGGCCCTGACGACACCCAAGAAATACCAACACAGAATATTCTGATTCTGATGAGACCGCGGCTATCTCTCCTCGCTACGACATTCGTTGAACCAGTTTGAGGCCTTGGGTGGGGTGTGCACTTCTATCATCAACGATGGGGAATAAATTTCATCCTTACTAGTCCGAGTCAATAATCACGTCAAATTTGTCTTACTTTGTTCCTTATTCAAGATTTAGCAAGGTTTGAAAATATTTCAACAGGAACGCAGCAAATTACTTTACCTTTCATTGCACGTACTGTATACGCTAGGTTAAGCGTAGTTATGACATAACCAAAATAATATAAATTTTAAGATTATCTCCCACCCTGTGATACAGGCTAAATAATTAGTAGTATCAATTCAGTTTAGTAATTAGATAATCGTAAAATGTTATGTTCCTGTAAAAGCTACGGCCGGTACATCGTCCCTAAATAATTTCAATACACATGGTAAAACAGCCGCTTGAAAATATAATCTAACTAATTCAATTCACTGGCAATCACTTCATACAACAGTGCACTAATCACATAAAACACAGTATCGATAGATCCAATCGCACTCAGGTCTACTCATCACCGCCTACAAGACACTAACCTAAATTAGCGATGCAATTTAAGTTAACTATGTCTATTGTACGTCTGTCTGAGTTTAGCAACAAAGACTCATTGAAAAGTAGGAGGAAGCGGTGGCAGAATGGTCAGACCTTTTGCCTCCTACAAAGGCGGTCCAGATTCAATTCCCGGCAGGGTCGGTCTCCGAATTTTCGCATTTGGGAACCATGCCGGACGATGCAGCTGGTCGGCGGGTTTTCTCGGGGATCTGCCGTTTCCTCCGCCTATTAATTCCGGCACTGCTCCATAATCACCTCATGTCACCCCTCACCAGCGCTAAAGACCACGATGTTGAGCTCTGTTCAAAATCTATCTCACTCAATCATTGAGAAGTAGACCTACACTACTATAGTACAATCAAAAATATTCATACTTGAAATATACATTTTTCTGAATGCTACCGAGCGTAATAAGCATAAATGGAATATGAAAAAAGACACTAGCATCAAGAGTAAACAGCAAAATCTTGTAGATGGAACCACTTTAGTTCATGATTTGGTCCAACTATTCCTAATTACACTCAACTTTAAGGGCCGACTAATGAAGGGCTGTTAGTAAACTAAAGCAAGAATTAAAATTGGCATATCATGCGAGAAGTGTAGCGGAGAAAATTATTTGTGCGCTTGTATCAAAGAGATGAAAATGAAGTAACGGCGGAATGCACAGGGGTTAACTACTTGACCACCAATAAGAACAGACGTATACATTTACGTTGGCACTTCATTAAGTAACGGGATTTCTGTAATTTAAAAGTTATCACATTATATCCAACAAATAACAGACAATTTTCAGTTATTATCAAGGACTCTAAAATTGTGTTCTCATAAGCGTACTGCATTTTCAAACTTAAGGGTACCGTCTACCTGCTTGTGCCTCAAAAGTGAAAGACTTATAAGGGTGACCTTGAAGAGCACATCAAATGCCGCATTGCAACATCGAAACAAGCGCTGAATTATCATGCAAGATTCCCGCCGATTCATTTTCACTACAGGACTTCAAGCGGCGACCATACAATTTTATTGTTGGGAAAACTGTAGTGAACTTTAGTGGACGATTCGCCCCTAATTTCACTTACATCCGGTTAGTACATTTCGAAGTACGACAGTTTATAAAGGCCGTCTTTATCAACGCAGGAGGGCTTCGAAACAGTGTTAATAATGAGAATTGTGCCTTAGTTACGACATGCTATCCTTGTGCGAAGTGACGTGTGTGTTATTTCCGTATGTTGGCACAGTGGACGCATGTGGAATAGTTTCGTAAAGAAACTTTAACCCGCCCATTGCAACGCATTTGAAGGGCACGATAGGCGGTACCCTTAAGACAATGATATTTCATTTATTCATTTATTCCAAACAACTGCAAATAACTAGAATATATTTTTTTTTAACCAAATGCTTTGAGACACTGTACATTGATGCGATACACAATTTTGCCGGAGCGTTTTTTTTTTTTTTATAATAATGTAGCGTTTGCTAGCCAAAAATTATTTTGCTTCATATCGTCTTATTTTGACAACAAAATATGTGATATTGCAGAGGCAAAAATTTTAAAATCCGTTTGGTGTATTGCAAAACAGGAAAATTCATTTATAAACAATTATATATAGGCCTACACATTTAATAACTGTGAGAACGAATTTTTTATACGTAAATTAATTTGCGTTCAAAAAAAAATTCAAAACCACTGCGAAACTAAAGAGCGGGGCCTTAATAATTGGTGGTAGTTTGAGATGTGTGTCCTTTTCGTAGCAAACGTTTCAAGCATTGGCAGGTATGCCTCCTAAAAGAAACATGAAAAAAATTTATAAAAGAGTTTATGAAAGTTTTAAATTACCAAGACACGCACTCTCGATGTCGTAACGGGAAGAGTAATTCGACTTATTCTTCCCACATTGGCCCGCAGCGAAATACGGCCGCAATATCACTTTCGCGTGTTGACACTTATTATGCGGCATGTAAGGAACATTATTCTTTATCATCCCGGCTCCCGAGACACGCCAAGAGCTCCCGAATTTCAATCAGCCTGTCGCAGTACAAACACTCGTTAAGTAGCAATTTATACGCCGCCTGCTTTCCATTTTTGCAGTCGCGAGTCAAGGACCGCCATCCATTTCCCGGAGACTTCCGCTCTTGTCTCGTGGATCCACACTCGTTTCCCTTTCCACCGTACCTGCTTTCTTCCCCCCCCCCTGCCCCGTTTATTCCCCCACCCCCTTATCATCCAACCAAGAGTCTCCATTAGCTTTCAGGAACAATAACAACTCCAGTTCCAGCGCGCTCGTACACCGTGTCACGCACGGCGCAAAATAATGAAAAGGCGGGCTGGGTGTGTAGGACGAGGAGTTGCAGAAAGGGGTAAATAGACGTGTGGGGGGGGGATG
This sequence comes from Medauroidea extradentata, assembly GCA_003012365.1. Lineage (NCBI taxonomy): Eukaryota > Metazoa > Arthropoda > Insecta > Phasmatodea > Phasmatidae > Medauroidea > Medauroidea extradentata. The sequence continues at coordinate 21,500 of PNEQ01041626.1, forward strand.
TTGATAGGGACAGCAGATCAAACGCCAGGGACGTCGTCTGTCAGTGCATTCGTCAACACATTCGTATCCCGGGACCTCGCCTCGAGCGGGACAAAGAAACAACTAACGGCCGTCTTCAACTTGGCCCTAGTAATGGGCTCAATCGAATAAAACATTTTCAGAATATTCGATTACTCTTCACAATCGATTGCTCCGAATGCTTTTACGTGTTCTCGAAAGAATCTCTCGACAAAAAGTGCCACTTTGCTATCTGACCAGGAGCTCAAACCAACATGCACATCGAAATTTGCCTGAAATTGTATATGTAAATAGCACATGGATAGGTTATATATATACATATGAAACTAGATAGGTGGATAGATAAGTAGGTGGGTAACCTGGAAGGTAGGCACTGTTAAAAGTAGAGACGTAGATAGACAGGTAGGTAAATGTATGGTTAGGAAAATATGCAACTAAACACATACGTAAGTAAATAGATAATGAAAAAAACACGAAGGTAGGTTAATGCGTAGGTACTGAATGCGTAGGTCGGTTTTTACGCCTCGTACACATCGAGGTCACTACAAACAAAAATGGGGAAATGAAACCGGACATAGCCTTCAGAGAGGAACCATCGCAACAGAAGACAGCAGTTATCATGGGGAAACCATGGCAACATAAATGAACTCAAACACCTGCGATTAATTTTTTTTTTTTGCGTTATACTTTTGTACAACTACGCAAAAGAACATATACTTCCAAATATGTTCCTAGATGTATTAAACAATACTACACTAATACCATAATCAATTATGAATACGATTTTATAGCCACTTAAATTAGCTAAAAATGGCTTTTTAAGACCTGGAAAAATCCGAACCACATTCGAAAAAAATAACGCTAGAAACACGAGACGGAATTTAAACTGCACTTCCCACAAATAAAACGATACGCCCACTACTATTGCGTGCCTAACACACACTCGCCGCAGAATTATAATTAGAGAACTACATTACCGCTGTATTCTATTCTCCGGGGGGAAAAACTCGAGTGAAGTGAAGAGGTTTTGATCAGCGCTGAACATCGAGGTCTTTAGCGCTGGTGAGGGGTGATATGATGTGAGTATGGAGCTGCGCCGGAATGAATGGGCGGGAGAAACGGGAGATTCCCGATAAAACCTGCCGACCAGCGGCATCGTCCGGCACGATTCCTACATGCGAAAATCCGGGGACCGACCCCGCCGGGAATCGAACCCAGATCGCCTTGGTGGGAGACGAGGGGTCTGACACCTCGGCCCCCGGAAAAAAAACTCGAAACGCACGAGTTGCACTAAAGGCTTTTAATAATAAAACTGTAACATCCCTAGTTACGTTGTAACAACAAAGAAAAATACAAGAAACACGGGCCTTCACACTGCTCGCGGCGTAAGTCCAAACTGCGCACTTAAAAAACGTTTTGAGCAACAAACCTTTCTGACCCAGGAAGTTTCTAACCAACCACACGAGACAAATGTGCAAAACACGAACACTAGGGTCAAAATGAAAATAATGCAAGTCTAGCAAGACGAAACATTACAAAAAATACGAAAACGGAAAACATAAACTACGGCTACGTTCATTCGATAGCCATACAACGCAACTAAAGTAAAATGTTCCAGTAATGCGTACGGAGAAATTCTTTCTAAGGCCATTGTGTAATACCATCCTTAGTAGATCTATAAACATATCCCATTGTGAAATATAGACTTTCACAAGACACATACCTGTAGATAAAAAAAAAATCTTTAGGATATGATCGGCAAAAAATTTCGTTGTAAAGTATACAAATAAACAAGTGTATGGGAACGGTAGAAAAAAAATAAAAAAGCAACAGTTCCACAAATTTCTAATATTAAGTTATTATTTGTGTCAGCTACGAAGGCCTCTTGACAACGCTACTGATCTTGATAGTCAACATAGCAGGTTTCCCTCAGGTCTGTTTACACCGTCCATTACCGTTCAGAGGTAAGCGCACAGCTTGGCCGCATATAAAACTTTACGCATATTAAGGGACGTAAAAAACTGATGGACGCGAAGTTTATGGCTGTCTGCCATATCTAACCTTTTCATCTCCTTGAGATATTGTGCATTATTTCGTTCTTTTAAGCAGACTCAAGTTTATAGTTTTTAAAAGTTTTTTTTTACTAAGATTGAGACATAACTCCGATGAACTACAAGCATCACTTAAAGTACCGAAGTGCTTAGATATACCAAACCACAGATATGATTTTACGTAACGCATACTGTATCTTAAGGGGCTTCCCTAACTAAGCTTCAAACGCGTTGCAGCGAGTGACGACTGAATTTTTTTTTTGACGAAACTATTTAACGCGCATTATATTTGTTTATCAACGAAGGAAAAGAACACAAACTTCAAACGATGTCGCTATAGTTCCAAAAATCCAGCACGATTATTTATTAATAATTTTCCTGACTCTCAAAATGGCCAAAAATAGAGTTTTCCAGACTGACGTATCCGTAAAAATAACAACCGGATTGGAAAAACACAGCTATAGAAACTAGCGTTAGACTTTGAACTATGCTAACCACAAATCAGATATTTGACATTGCTACATGTGAAAATCAAATCAGTAGGTACAACAGACAATCTTTTTTCTCGTAAGGTAAAAATGTGCATTTCTGTATCTTAAATAGTTAGTTTTTAAAATGATTGAGAAGAGGTACCTGTTTTACAAGTTTTGACAAGCAGTACAGAAGCCCCTTAAAGTCCTATAGGAGAAAGGATAAATAGTTAGAGATCTGAAAAATTCGTGTTTTCATTTCGGCACAATCTGGAATCCCAACAACTGTAAGTTTGTGTCACTTTCGCAATTGGCCAGAGTCATTAATAAAAATGTAACTAATACAGACATACATCACTTTAACAGCGAGAAGTTAATGAACATCTGCTGTATACTTCAGTTCACAAATATTCTTGCAGGCTAGCATACAGGTCAGTGAACCCGTGAATTATTCCCGTCTCTAATAATAGTACAGCACTGCACGCCAGCTGAGTGGCTTGCACGGAGAGGCGATAATACATTACATACGTCAGCCAACGGCAACCTTACCGCTCCTGCCTCACACATCCAAACGCAGCCTAGGCAGGCCTCTTTAAGGCCATGAACATTCATTCATTTATTTCAAACAATTACAAATAACTCGAATATTTTTTAAACCAAATGCTTTGAAAAAAAAAATTGAGACTGTGTAGAGTGCTACGATTCACAATTTCGTCAGAGCGTTTTTTTTATAATGTACCGTTTGCTAGCAAAAAATTATTTTGCTTCTTTTTGGCTTATTTTGACAACAAAGTATGTAATATTTCAGGGACAAAAATCTAAAAGTCCGTTTAGTGTATTGCAACAGAAAAATTAACATACAGACGACGATATATAAGTGTTAAAACTGTAAGAATGAAATTTTGATATATGTATTAATTTACGTTACAAAACATTTTCAAAACCGCTGGAAAACTAAAGATCCTTAAGGCCTTGTTACCGAGTTTTGCAGTGATTTTTAAAATATATTTTTTATTGGTATCTAATACTCACATCATAATTTTTCTCCTCAGTTTCGACACTTATATGTTATAATTTGTAGCTGATTTTTTTGTAGAAATGTACGGAACGGTTTTTTAGATTTCATCACCCAAAGTACGCGTTTTTTGTCATGGAAATAAGCAAAAATTAAGCAAAAGATTTTTTTCCTGACGAATGGTACATTATTTTTAAAAACGCATCCACAGTAGTGTGCACCGTGTGACTGCACATTAACTCAATTTTTTTTTAAAGCTATTGGTTAAAAAATATATGAGTTACTGTCGCCAGTCTGAAAACTACTCGGAAACAAGCCCTTAACTGTCTCCGCGATTCAAACAAACGCGGAAAATTACATCAGGTGTATTGGCCTCGTAAGGTTGTGAACCGCTGTATCAGGAAATACGTTGTAAAAGACAGTCACATGTCAAGATCTTTAAAAGAAAGACTTGAAGTTATATAATAATAGACCCCCAGGGCACGACAACTGGGAGCCGGCGCATTTTGTACGAAGATGAAACGCAGACATTCTCACATAATGCCGAGATGTGACCTCCACCTACCTGTGTCAGCGTCTCTTGAATTTTAATTATCAAAATAATCCCGCCATCTGTTCTGCTTACCTGGACGCGTTTTCATCTCCTGCCCTTCTCCATTCTCCAGTTAATAAATTAAATCCACTGTTTCTGTCTAACAGGAACGTTATGAAAACAAGAACTGGATTTCCTTAGGGGCTGAACTGAACTGACAGCAAACACCTCAACATCAAAAACAACTTCTCTTTCCTTGGAAATTCTATTATATATGTCGTCTAATTTTGCATTATGTTCTAAGCGGATTTTATCTCCAAATGAAAATCATTTGGAAGCAATATTTTTAAAACTCTTTTTATTCCGAAACGAAAAGAATATTTGAAAGCTTCCAGAAACTGCCTACACTTAGCGAATTATTACGCCACAAAAAACACACTTTTGCGATACGAAAAATTATTCTATACATGTTTAAGAGTGCGTAGTAGATAAATAAACGCTGCAAATATCAATTGATTTCTACGCTATTTTCGAAGCCAATATGGATAAAATACTAATTTACAATCCAAGATAATGGTATTTGCCAACTTTATAAGTAAATATTTATCCAAAATGACTCATTCGTCAAGGGTGATGATCTCTCTTGCACTGCATTTAAATGCACGAGGTTCCGGCGTCAGAGATTGTGCCTCAGAAGTTCGTAACACTTGAAAATATTTTGTTTAAAACGTTGGCTAAAACTATTGTCTAGGATTGCTACTGTTTAATTTTCGCAAATTTGCTTCAAGTAACTTCAAGTTAAAGATTATTGCTTTTAGCGTTGAATTATGTGAATTGTGTACCACGCCCTCTTAAGTTTCATCCGAAAAAAGAAAACTACCCCAGGTCTGAGTCATACATACAATATGCTAACGTGTTAAGGGCGCGATCTACAGCAATTTACATCACAATGTTATATTTTATTTGTAACAGATATTTTTTTCTTATTTTACTTACTTTAAACTCGAAATGTGACTAAATTTTACAATTAAGAAATTTTATTTTATCTCTCATAGTTTTCGCGTAACGGTTTGTTAAAGTGAACATTTGCATGCAACCGTTTTAAGGACAACACTAACACCAACTGAAATACCAGACTAAATATGCCCTAAAATCACAGTGGATAAAGATGTCACAGGCTACAATTTCTCGTACATAAAAAGAATGAATAATTTTGTTTGTATTTAAATAAAAACGCTGAAAATTGAAATAAAAATGTACAAAATTCAATATATTTTTTAAAATTCAAAAATACTTTATTTTGTGGTTTAGCAATAGCATTCGTGAACTTGTAGCCTACAACACCGTAATTTACTGTGAATTTTTTCAGTTTGATAAGTGAGTTGATTTTACTGTCGTCCTTAAAACGGTAACATACAATTTTTTATAAACGTAAAATTTAGTCACATTTTGTGCCCTTACGTATGTACATGCATGTGTTTGTAAGCATTTGCATAGCCCACATACAAAATACCCGAACATTAATTAATGTAAAGGAACCTACAGTCTATCATTTTCACCGTAACAAATTACTCGCAGAGAAAGTTGGGGCGGAATTCATTCACTTCACAAGCAAGTCATTAGGAAATATATTAATAACATCAGTTTACCTTCCTGACACTGCAAAATCATTACTTTAAGTATACAGCAACAATGTGCATAGTTTAAGTCCCTCCAGAATTTTCCACGTTACTTCTTGTTGCGTAAAAATATGTAGGTCACTTGCACCCAACTTGATTCACTTTACAAGCAAACGTCATCATGATACATCAATAAAATAAAGTTTAGTTAAGAGCCGCTCCGTGAAATACACACTTCTACACAAATTACACATACAATTACACAAATTATTCAAGCGCCGTCTAGCTCTCTTCGATTTAAAGCTAAGTTACGGCAGCTACAAAAAACTCATATTTTCCCAAACAATGAAGTAAATAACTTCGGAGCAAAATTCCCGTTTGAAAGCATTAAATTGGTAAAGGATTGTACGTAATAAAGCTACTATCGCTTACATCTGTATGCGCGAAAGAGATATTCATATTAAAAACCGCCGTGTAAACCTACAATCGTAGCTAAATATAGCCTGTTGCAGTCTATTCTTTCCCAGAACGTGGTTATTGGTCAAAGATAATGTCTGGAACAACCGATAATAATTGGGGAATTTCAATACTACAGTATCACTAAAGCAAACATTTCAATAAATTGAGAACAAGACCAACATACATTTCAATACCCAACAAATTAGCTGCTTAAAAAGTAACAACCAGCCTCCAGCCCATGTCTCATCCATAAGCTGCAAACTTCTGCCAATTTCGATTTATTTAATTTAGATTTTGTTTCCAATTTATTTTAGTGCATTTGGACATGGTAGGACGTAGAATATGGCTTAGAAGAAATAATAAACATTTATTGATTTAGCTTGTTGAACTGCAGAAGAGATATTTATTAAAATAAGCCAAACTAATAAAATAAACTATTAATGTAATATTGAATTGTATGTCCACCGTATCATATTATACACAAATTCACCAAGGGCAGAAATTTTAGTAGGAAAACAATGTTTTACAAAATTTCTATAGAGACAATATGGTGGTGGGTATTTCACCGAAAAGAGCACCACACTCTCCCAAAATCAAACAGGAATAAAATTTTTAATACGTAAATCATTTTGGTGCACTGAACTAAGGGCAATAGTTATAAACAAAACTGGAGTTGAGACTAAAACTGCAGGATTGTAGTACTTCCATTCAATTAACAATTCAGTAAGCATAAACCAATAGCAGAGTAGAATCACAAGGTAGCTTGTCCTAAATGTCCCGTAGCATACTTAAAATGAAACGATTGATTAGGTGTGTGTAGATCCAGAAGTT
>PNEQ01041627.1:0-28492 GCA_003012365.1 Medauroidea extradentata
TTACACTTCAGTTGGATACTTATACAAATGTCTAAGATGTAAATTTAAAATATTTCGAAATTCGACACCCAAAAGGGTGAAAAAGCACAAAATTTGTTTTCCATCAACCCACGATATCTATCTAACCAGTAGCGATATTGAGGTGCTGTTCGCGTCAGAGTGATGCTTACGTAAATATTTAAAAAAATATGTACGTAATATTTTTTCTTTATAAGAAACGAGATTATTAAGAATAAAACTAAGTTGGTCAATAATCAAGGCAGACGATCCGAAAAGCAGGAACGAGCAGCGAGAAACAACATATACAGGAGTTTCGCTACAGTAACCTATCGAGACGTGGTGTTTTACAACCTCTTTAAGCCCAGGACACAGATATTTTAATTTTTTTTTAAATAAATTTTCTTTTCATGAATTATTTCGACTTTACGTGACGCAGTGGTTTGTTACTCAGGTCTAAATTCCGGGACGTTGTGGGCTCGAATTCCGTTAAAATCTGCGTGCAAACGTTCATTTCTGACACACAAAAACTATAAGGCAGGTCGAATTATTCAATTTTACATGTAGTCTTTAAAAGGGGTAAAATTGCAGTTCGCTTTCCACTTATAGTTTCCTCTATAATATCAGCTGACATATCGTCGGTATACGGCCAAAAGTGATTAAGTCATAAATGCTATTTCGTTTAAAATCAGTATTAAATTGTAGATATTAACAAAAATTTGGTATGTTACTATACTATATTCGTCGTTTCGTACTGTTGTGTCACAGTATAGTAACATACCACATTTTTGTTAATATCTACAATTTAATACTGTTTTTAAACGAAATAGCATTTATGACTTAATCACTTTTGGCCGTATACCGACGATATGTCAGCTGATATTATAGAGGAAACTATAAGTGGAAAGCGAACTGCAATTTTACCCCTTTTAAAGACTACATGTAAATTGCATTAATTCGATCTGCCTTGTAGTTTTTGTGTGTCAGAATTGAACGTTTGCACGCAGCTTTTAACGGAATTCGAGCCCAGAACCTCCCGGAATTTAGACATGAGTGATAAACAACTGCGTCACGTAACGTCGAAATAATTCATGAATATAAAATGTATTAAAAAAAAAATCTGTGTCCTGGGCTTATAGAGGTTGTACAACACTACGTCTCGATAGCTTACTGTAGTGAAACTCCTGTATAAGTTGTTTCTCGCTGCTTGTTCCTGCTTTTCGGATCGTCTGCCTTGATTATTGACCAACTAAGTTTTATTCTTAATAATTACGTTTCTTACAAATAAAAAAATACATACATTTTTTTTATATATTATATATACGTAAGTATCACTCTGACGCGAACAACACCTCAATATCGCTACTGGTTAGATAGTTATCGTGGGTTGATGGAAAACAAATTTTGTGTTTTTTCACCCTTTTGGGTGTCGAATTTCGAAATATTTTAAATTTACATCTTAGACATTTGTATAAGTATCCAACTGAAGTGTAAATCACATCGCTAGCCCGTTCAGTTGAACTAAAATCGACCATTCACTAAAAAAACACATATCACCCCTGCACAGTATTGAGAAATCGAATTTCGAAAAATCTGAAAACCGTTTTACAATAATTTCTGTAATAACCATCCTGAAGCAAAAAGTAATTGTATATCTCGACGGGTTCGATAGATATCGAGGATTTTTCTAAAACACGTTCAAGGTCTTTTCTCCACTTAAGAGAGTAAATTTCGAAAAACCCTTGAATCACGTTTTAGAATACTTTATTGGTATCTCGTGGACGTAAAAAACACAACCTTAGCCCGCTGAGTTCAAGATATATCGACGATTAATTAAAAACGCTTTTAACCACTTTTCACCCCTTTTCACGTCCTTAGGTGGTGAATTTCGAAAATCCCTGGAATTACTTTTTAGGTATTTGAGTAAGCATCAATCCTAAACAAAAATCACGTGTCTATATAAAAAACTATGGGATCGATATATATCGAATGTGAGTCGAAAACTCATATTACCCCATTTTTAACCAGTTTAGGGCCGAATTCGGAAAATATATTTTAAATGGTACTTGGGATACCTACAAAAGCAACAATTTAAAGCAAAGAGTACTTCGATATCTCGATTGATTCGATAGATATGGAAGGATAATCGAAAACACATTTCATGTATTTTCACCCCTTTAAATAAAGAATTTCGAAACGATTTTGAGTCCTGTCATAGACATTTGTAAAAGTAACCAATTAAAGTTAAAATCACGACGATAGCCAATTGTGTTTCAAAAAGACGATTCATTAAAAACACATTTTGCCCCTTTTTACTGCCTGGGTGTCGAATTTCAAAAAAACCTAAAACTACTTTTTGGGTATTTACGTAAGCAATATTTTTAAGTGCATATCAACTCTCTATCCCGAAGGGTTCGATAGATATCAATAGTTTATTGGAACCACATTTAAGGTCTTTTCAGCCCCTTAAAAGTTGAACTTCGAAAAATCCTTAAATTGGCTAATATGCATTTTTACGAGTGTCCTATTAAAGTAAAAATCACGACGATTGGCCGTCGGGTTCGAGCTCTATCGACGTTTCTTCGGAAACACATTTCACCCCTTTTTACCCCCTTAGAGGTCGAATTTCGAAAAATCCCTTCTTAGTGCCTGCCTACGACCTGAAGGGAACACCCACAAAAAATTTCACGATTCTAGGTCCAGTGGTTTGGGCTGCAGTTTGATATGTCAGTCAGTCAATCAGTCAGCTTTCATTTTTATATATAGAGATAATACGTTATAAGATTATAGGGTCACCGCTGTATGTCTCACAGAGTCGAGTTGTCGACGGGATGTCTGCACACCTCGAGTACAGACGGGAAAAATTCGCGAGTTCACTGACCTTTAGGCTAGCCTGCAAGAATATATGTGAACTGAAGCAGAGAGAACATGCTCAGTAGCTGCTTGTTGTTAAATGTGATATAGTTACGCTACGTTTCCATTTATTGGCTCAGAGACTTCCAGGAGGTGTGAAATAAGTCAAAGCCCAATTCGGAAAGTGACAGAAGCTTACAGTTGTTGGAATTCTAACTTGTGCTCAAATGAGAACGCGAATTTTTCAGGTGTCTAGCTTAGCCGTAGAGATACATCAAGTTCGCGGATTCATTTGGCAGCAGCCTAGACTTGTCAGTCGTATACACCCACTGGCCACAACCGATTATCTATTATTGGCTTATAAGCAGGCAGCAAGCGACAACATTTAGCATTATTTCCTTATTTAATACTGGTTTGCAGTAGTCGAACGCGTTTCGTAACAGCCGCCAGCAAGTCACAGACATGACAATAAAGTATATATAATTGGCGTTCAACCTGACCTGGAATGTATCTGCAAAATTTACGTAGCTCTTCCCAGAGGCTATGGCGTGGCGTGATGTGAATGCAATGTTGTCATTACCGCTTCCGCTCTTCAAGGTCTCGAACGAGAAAAATACTTTCACCCAGGAATACTACAGATTCGTCGAGAAAATGCCATTGGCTAAAAGAAAGGATCCAATTGTGAACTAACTTTGCACAAGTCATCTGATCGTGCACAGTTTCTACTGTTTATGTCATATGTTCTGTGCTTACGTTTTTTAATCGTGGAACCGACCTTTAGATTTGTACATCGTGCGAGAACGACAACTTCCTCTCCTGCCAACAGATCCGTGCTTTAATTTAGTTCTTATACCACACAGACAGCCACTACGGCGGACTTTTTTTCTACGCTTGGCTTAATTAGCGTACAGGAATGTCAGATAAGCTCAGCTCGGGGATTAAACATCGCCGTCGTCTTAGTACGAAGTTCAAGCTGACTATCAAGAGACGAGGGTCCCATATCGTGGCTGGCTGGGCGTCAACAGGTGATCTCCTACGAAGCCTCTTTCACTCGCGACATCACACGGCGCAAGAAGACGACAGTTGTGGCTAATCGACACCTGAGGACGACACACAATCTCGACGGTATCTGCCGAGGCGAAGGTTGCCGCCTGGCTGTATATTTGCACGTCCCGAGGACTAAAAAGAGAGGAATCGCTAAATTCGAAGTAACCCCACACCCCAAAGTTTCACAGTGATTTTGAAAATACCTGCTTTTTTTTTAAGCAATACAATTTTCATAACGACTAATCCCTACATCCTCGTCACAAATATACCATAATTAGAGGTACGTCAATTTCGCGGATTCATCTGGCAGTAGCCTAGATTGCTCAGTCCTGTACACGCTCTGGATACAGTCGATTATTCATTGGCTTACAACATTACAAGCTCATTTCCTTATTTGCTACTGGCTTGCAGTAGTCAAATGCGTTTCGTGACAGCCGCCAGCTAATCACACACGTAATTATGAAGTATATATTTTTGGCGTTCAACCAGACCTGGAACGTATTTGCGAAATTGACGTACCTCTAACCATAATTTGTACCCAATTTTTTTGGTAGCAATAAACCTCATAGTTTTTCAAATTTTTGCGCCAGAAGTGTCACATCCGCAAATCTTTCGCCCAGAAATTTTCGGATAGTAAAATAATTTTCAAATGAAAACGAAAGTAATTATTTAAATTCGGTTATTATACAGGCATAGATACAGTCATATTAAATTATAAAAATTACAGTTTTCATGTTTGTAGATTATGTGGGTTCAAGCCCTTAGCCTATGTTTCTAAAAAACCCTTTTTAATTTTTTACTTGAAAGTAAAGCATACTACCGCATAGTGTCACATAAATAAACGTCTACTGAAAACATATCGTGGGTGTCATGCCAGAAGGGCGTATCAGCTATATGCAACGTGTGGTTGATACGCCCTTCTGGCATGACACCCACGATATCTACTCGGGAAAAAATTCTCATCGAATTTTGATGAGTAGTTAAGATTTTATTGACGATCGAGTATTCTAGTCGACCGCTCGACATCGCACCTTTCCATATCCCTAAGCCCATGATCTTTCATTTATTTCAAACAATTGCAAATAACTAAAAAAAATTTTAACCAAATGTTTTGAAAAAATTTGAGACTGTGTACAGTCATACGATACACAATTTTACCAGATCGTTTTTAAAAATAATGTACCATTTGCTAGCAAAAAATTATTTTGCTACATTTGGGCTTATTTTGACAACAAAATGTGTGATATTTCAGGAACAAAAACCTAAAAATCCGTTTGGTGTATTGCAACAGAAAAATGTATATATAAACGCTTATATGCGTGTTAAAATTGTTACAATTAATTTTTGATATATGTATTGATTTGCGTTAAAAAAAAAATTTCGAAATCACTGCAAAACTAAAGAGCGAGGCTACATACTAACTTGTTTCCACTGTTTTCGAGATAATTATTTTTTAAGCCTTAAGGGCGCGGTTCACCTGTTTTCAACGTCTTTTTATATTTTTATATTTTTTTACCAGATATTTCTTTTCTTATTTCAGACATAAATTGTGATTAAATCTTCCTCTTAGGAAATTTGTATATATCTCATAGTTTTTACGTAATGAGGCGTAAACGTCAAAATTTGCACTTAACAGTTTTATGTACGCCACTAAAACCGTAAAGTGCAAATTTTGACGTTTACGACTCATTACGCAAAAACTATGAGAGGTATACAAATTTCCTAAGAGGAAGATTTAATCACAATTTATGTATAAAATAAGAAAAAAATCTGGTACAAATATAAAAATAAAAAAAGGCGTTGAAAACTGAGGTGAACAAGAGCAGATATAAAAATGTTGTCTGGCAGTTTTGTTTAATAAAATAGTTTTACCATGTTGGTTATTTTTTTTTTCAGACAGTTAATACAGTTGTTTTCGCTAATTACGTAATTAATGACGTTTTTGCTATCGACTTGTTAGACAAAACTGTTCTAGAAAAAATAGCTAACACAGCAAAAACTAATTTAAACAAACCTGCCGAACAGATTTGTGATAACTGTTCTAGTTTAGGCTTTAAAAAATAACCATCACTAATACACAAGAAACATGGTTCATGGCCTTAAGGCTCGGTTTCAGTCGCCATATTGAATTTTATTATTCTTCGCTTTTTCGGAATTCTGAGAAGAAAATTGTTAAATCGGTGACTATACCGCTAATTATATTTACCTTGAGCTACAGTACAAGCTTGGCAATAGAGCTAGTAATGTATAGTTAGGTCGCTATTTGTCGGGCAAATTATGAATGTATTTGCCGTACATGCGGCGTAATTATAAGTCAACATTTAAATCACAATTTGAAGCGAAATGTAAATAGAATTTGAGGTATAATCAGATATTTAACATTTTTCTTCTTAGAATTAAAAAAAGCGAAATATATTAAGATTCAATATGGCGACTGGAGCACCGGATGTAATTTTCCGCGTTTAATGTGCGGAGACAGTGAAGCGATAAGGTTCAATTTTCCACACTAGACGGTAACAACATCGCTCATATTCGCGGCGCGCCAAACTGGAGTGCAGTGTTTTCCTACTATAGGTGATTCGGAATAAAGCACGGTCTATGAAGGTAGAGGTCTTGACACTGAGGAATAAAATGTGACTCCCTTCTTGTCGCCGAGCGCTAGTAGTAATTTGGTGGAAAATTTGACTTGTTTTTGTATTTGGCTTAGCTTAAAATGTGAAGTTGTTACCGGAATAGCGAGTATTATATGGAAGAAAAAATGGGAACGTAAATTTGTATTGGAATACATTTTTACAACAGTAAAGTTTTGTTTTTAAATATTTTGAATGTAGATGCACATTGCAACGATTCTAAAATTTTGTAGGGCACGAAATGATAGTTTTTGTGCGAATGTGTTCACTAAAATAATAATACACAATATATTTCTTCAGACTACTTTTATAAATAGTTCCACACATGCCAATGCATTTACGGACACGGAACATGTATATACGATATCAGCTTACCTTATTAACATTACTTTATGTAAATAATTGCAAAATGTTAAAACGCGAGATGTAAACAAGACAAATCTTCCACCAAATTACTACTAGCGCTCGGCGAAATGAAGGGGTCACTTTCTCTTGCTGGAGAGCATAGGCAGTGTCAAGACCTCTACCTCTTAGACCGTGGAATAAAGTGAACACTCCAAAAACCCCTGATTAATTTCTATTTCCTACCAGTTTATATCTTTCCGCCGAAAGTGAACACAAATAATGCCACGTGCTTTTATTCACATGGGGTCGTGCAATGTTTACAACTACATTAAATTCTCCGATAAATTTTAGCTACAATATCTACTCATTAAATGAACGGGGGCTGAATATAAGATACAAAAAAAAGTAATCTTAGTTATAAATACCTGCGAGTTAATGTCTGGTTTCTGTCCATCGACTAATCTAAACAACACATTGAACTGTCTGAAGCGCGGCGCAAGCTGTAACTACCAAGATGACTCGAGGTCGGCGATAGCGTCACATTATTCTCGCGCCAATTGAGTCTGATTATACTGTACATATAAATGTCAATAAAACCATAATTAAAAATTTTGAAGTACATTAAATACAGATAGGTCGATTTCATCATACGTTCTTTCACTAATGTTGTATTCAAATAGGAAAATACGCGGAACTACATGCAATGAATCGCTACCAACCATACAAGCAGTAAAGTAACTCTTGTTAGTGGTGGCGTATATGCAGTAACGGCTAGTGATTTTTTTTCAAAGGTTAAATCTTTAGTGCTCACTTTATCCCGAATGACCTATACTATTAATTTTTCTATGGAACTTACAGCGGCGACCCTACAATTTTGTTTGTGGAAAGTTCGTCCAACGCATGCTTCCAACCCTGTATTTAAAGAGTACGGATGGTATTTTCCCAGTTACAGTTGTCGGAAAACTGCCTGTTTAACCATTTTGAGGGGCCCCAAAACATGTTTCTAATAAGCATGTGGCATTTGTAAAACGATAGAAGCGTAGTTTTAACCGTGTTTTCTTTTCGTAGATGAACGCATTGTGAATAAGTTCATCTGTTTCGCGTGGAAAAGAATAGGCGCGGCATGCTACAACGCCGTTCAAGCGTCAGGTGCATAAGCCTCTTAAGAGTACTGTGTACTGGTTTCAGATCTCCGTGTTTGGCGCGCGGGAACAGCGGAGTGATAAGAGCCAGAGCACCACTCTCGACGATAGACACATGGTCTCTATTCACAGCGCGCTAAATTGACGTGCAATGTTTTCGTAGAACTCTTTTTTCCTGTGGGACTCAAATCGGTGACCCTAACATTTTATTTTTGCATATTATGAAGTAAAGACCAATGAACGCACCTCATTGTAATTTACGGATTCAAGTCGTATTTTCAGAGTTACAGCAGTCTAAAAAAAGAAAAGACTTTTTTTGCCATTTCCAGAGGCCCAAAAATCATGTCACTAACAAGCTTACTGAATTTTCAAAAATTGGCATACGTAGTTTCAAGTGGGCGTCTTTTCATAGATAACAACGATAAGAATAAGTTCGGCGGTTTCACGTAAAACAGTATTCGCGTGACACGCCACAACACCGTTCAACGGCTAAGTACACAGTCCTCTTTAAGAAGACGGAAGTCGGTATGCCTCATCTAGAGCCTTCAGATGCGACAAGATAATTCGTTACAGGTACCTGGTAAGAGTAACTAAATCATTACCACGGTGGAAGCTGTGCGGAATAGGAGGGGGGGGGGAGTTGGGGGTTTCGAAACTGTTCTGCGATGAACCAGGGCATCCTGGAACACCCCCTCCTCCTTTTCCCACCCCCAGACAGCCGCCAAACCGTGATTATTAATTACGGCAGAGCGATCGGCCGCGACTTAGCGGCCACTGCAGGTAATTAGCTCGTTATGCCGAAGGCTTACAGTGACTAGAGGGAGGGGGGTTGAGGGTTCCAGTCCCCGCGAAGGGGTCGCTAATTGCCTGCCATTAGCGAGGCGCAACGCGTTGCAAGACGAGCCACGATACCTACCCCCCATGGTCCAGGAGAGACCTTGAGATACGAGAAGCCTAGCTGGCGGTTTAAGCCTAATTACAAAAATACACTTATTCATACTAAATTACTCGACATGTGTCAAAGTGCGAGAGAGGTGGAGCAGTGATAAAACATTCGCCTCGCATTCTGGAGGACTCGGGTTCGATCCGCGGCGTCGGCATTACTGATTTCGGATTCCTAGGGTTTCTCGAAATCACTGCAGGCAAATGCTGGGACGGTTCCTTAAGCATGCTATGGTCGACCTCTTCCACTTCCCCCATGTACCTCTACCAAGCCCTTGTACTGTTCGAGAACATGTAAAAAGACCGGAAATTAAAAAAGAAAAAAAATTCTTCGAAAAAGTACGGCATTTCGTTGTTAAGGCGCCCGTCTACCTGCCTCGCAAACTGCGTTGCAGTGTGTTTGAAATAATAAAACTATTCCACGTGTGCTCACGGGCGTTTCGCACGAAAATAAATAATATTACAGACCAGGGCGGAATACAACTTTCAACACATCACGTGTGTCGCAAACAGCATTTTTAAGCCCTTCAACATGGCCTAAAGCGGCATTTTCAGACTGCCGTGCCACACAATATTGTGAAACTAGTATATGGCCCTGCATTGGAATTTCCTTAAAACTTTCCACCAATAAAATTATATAGTCGCCTTTTAGGACGCCGCCTACCTGCGTGTTAAGAGGCTCAGAAATGACGGAGACATAAGGGTGACCTTGGAACGCGCATCAAATGCTGCATCGCCGCAACGAACCAAGCTCTGAAATAGCGTGCACGGTTCCCACCAATCCGTTTCTACTATGGACCGCTAAGCGGTGACCATATAACTTTATTAGTGGGAAGTCTGTAGCGAAGTTCAGTGCACGTCTATATCTGAGTTTCACATACATCCGGATAGTACATTTTAAAGTACGGCACTCTTAAAAACCGTTTTTAGTTAGAAACAATACTTTAAATGAGCATAGTGTTATTTAACAATGAGTTTCCGGCTTTGCTGAAGAGGGTTTTCTTTTCGTACGTTGGCTCAATGGACACACGTGGAATTGTTCAGTACAAAATAACCTGTTTACGAACTCACTGTAATGCATTTGAAGCGTGAGGTAGGCGGCCGCCTTAAGGCTCATGGCCCAAATGAATCTGTGGGGATTTTGCACCGTAGTTCAGTGTTTGGCTCGTGGCGATGCAGAATTTAATGCGCGCTTCAATGTCGCCCTTATAGCTCCGTTATTTCTAAGCCGAAGGCGCAGAACAGCTCGCGGTAGACGGCACCCTTAAGAGATGTCTTCACGTGGTGCACGCACGATTTGTAGCATGCGTATTATTGTTCTACTGAAAATTGCTAAATGTGTTCCCAGTACGTTTACATAACAAGAAAAACACATACTTCAAACTATGCCCACCAAGAAATCGTTTTAGGTACCTTAGAAATGCTATATACGATTTTTTCCCTGACAGCAGTAAATAAGGGGGGAAAAAACTATTTGTAAGACAGCATGATAGAAGTTTGAGTTTGACTTTACGCCATACTTCCGAAAGTAAATTATTGGGTAATCTTTTGAAATCCCACACAAAGAAAGAATCTTAGGATGACACTGCTCGACGCCCGTACCAGTGTCGTCCATATGGCTTCACTTTTTACTGCACTAAACGGGTTAAACAGCATTGCGCAAGGTCTCGACTGAAGAAAGGGTCAGGGAGAAGGGGTTATGAGTGAAGATGTTTAAAGAATAGTCTTTAGCAGTGGTGGAATGTTATGTATTCAACAGCACATCGTTAAACTTCTGTAAAATATGACAAACAGCAACACGTTTGCACTCATAATTAAGGACATCCGGGTGGAGAAAAATCGTAATTTTATGTTTGTATGAAATAAAGTTAGTTTGTAGATTTCCCTTGGGAGTACATTTTCTTCTTACGAAAAAAAAAAATACCTCGACCAGTTATACCGTAATGGAATTTTAAAGTTAAAAGTATGGACGGTTTTCGTACTTATAAATCGCAAGAAAATAATTAACAAAAATGAAATTTAAAAAAAAAATACGTGTAAACTACATGTCACGTGTTATATAAAATGCATACAAAAATCCATTACAAAATATTATTGTATTTAAAATCAACAGCTGGAATTTTTTTTTATTTTTTATTTTTTCTACAGCTAGCAATTTTTTTAAGAACGAAAATATTTTGTAATGGGTATTTATATTTGTCAGGTAGTAGCGCGTAAATATTTTCATTCCATTATGTTAATTGGTTTTCGCGGCTTATAAAAACGAAAAACATTCTAGTTTTAACTTGAAATGCCAACGGTAAAACTGGCTCCACTTGAAAGCATTTAAAGAAATAATTTTAAAGTAATTAATCCAATATATTCAAGTTCATCACAAATAAAAACAAAAGAAAGAAATAGTTGACATCGTACATTATCAGGGAATTTTGCTAACTGAAATATTTTTTTTCTTTCGTGGCAGGGTGACATTTTCAAGATGGCCGTCTGCCCTGGCTAAGATTAATTCTACTACAAGTTAGAAAGAAAATGTGATTCTTTACGGGAGAGATTGGCACAGGTAAAAATTCTACCGCTAGTTGCTCTGCAATTGCTAACGCAGCTAATACAATACGAAACTTTTGTAAAACTAATTTTAACTAGGCAAGGTAAAGAGAGGAGTAATTTAATTTTAATTTAAAGTGAAAACCAAACCAATTTTGGCTTTCAAATTATTAACTTCATTTAACTTAGAATTCAGGGAAGCTCTAGAATGGTCAGTTTACAACTCTTACAGATACCAGCGCTCAAGCGGCAGAAATTTTCCCTGCGACAAGCTGTTAAGGGCCCGAGTTTCTCAACATTCGATAGAATTCTTTTTTTTAAACCCCAGACGAGAAATTATAACGTAAAATTGCTTCGTAACTTTCTTGCAAATTTATTGTACTATGTGATGTAATTTTTCTAGACCATCAGTATAAATACCTTAACAAATTTGTCAGTTAAAAGGAAATTTCGATAATTAAATAATTATCTGCCATCATGATGTACTTCGTCTCAACAAAATCAGAGTACATACCAGCTATAAAAAAGTTACAGAGTGACTATGCGATATCGGCTTCCGTTTGTGTTTTAAAAAAATAATTATGTAAAAAATATATAGACATTCAAGCCCATGCCCTTAACATTGAGCTTTCCACCCGGTAGTAAAATTGTAAAATTAACCTTAAGCAATAGTGGCTACCTTAAGGGCCCATGGTAGATAAATAAACGCTTAACGCGTCAATTGAATTATATAGGTTTATGGAAGTCGAAATTGGAAAACACAAAACGACAATTCTAGATAGTGTTAGTTGCCAACATTATGAGCAAACATTTTCCTAAAAAGGCATATTCTCTTTGCGTCGTTTCTACCGTCGCAAATTAAGGGCGTGGTTCACCTCAGCTTCCAACGTATTTTTTTTATTATTTTTATGTTTGTAGCAGACATTTTTTCTTCTTTTAGACATAAATTGTGATTAAATCTTCCTCTTAAGAAATTTTTGTATCTCACATAGTTTTTGCGTAATGAGTCGTAAACGTCAAAATTTGCACTTTACGGTTTTATGTGCGCCACTAAAACAAACTGACATACCAAACTGAAAAAAATTCACAGTGTATAACAATATTGTAAGCTATGATTTGACATATATAAAAAACAAAATATAAAATATTTTTGTATTTTTAAAAAAAAAATTTTAATTTTCATTTTAAAATCCTCCAATTTTTATTAATTACAAAAATAGTTTATTTTTTTACCTACAACATTGTTATACATTGTGAATTTTTCGCTTTGGTATGCCAGTTGGTTTTAGTGGCGTACATAAAACTGTAAAGCGAAAATTTTGACGTTTACGACTCATTACGCAAAAACTATGTGAGATACAAAAATATCCTAAGAGGAAGATTTAATCACAATTTATGTCTAAAATAAGGGGACCTGGTAAAAATAACAAAATAAAAAAAGACGTTGAAAACTGACGTGCCCGCGCCCTTAATGTATGAAATTACGGCGTCAGAAACATCGGCCCGGAAATGTTGCTGAGGAATACATTTTGCTCATAAAACTGGCAAAAACTACTGTGTAAGAGTTATTTTTATTTTTGCTTATGGGCGTCGAGAATCATACTATTTGTAACATATGCGTTTAGAATTTATTTATGTGCTATAAGGGTTCCTATACGTATGCGCTTGAAACGCATTGCAGCGAGTTACAAGTAATCATATTTGGAAGAAACATCTCAACGCGCAGTAAGTTTGTACATTTATGGAAAGAAAACAAATTTCAAACAATGTTTCTATCAGTTTAAAAAATAGGAGCGCTTATTGGAAACACGATTTTCAAGACTCTCAAAATGGCTAAAAACAGCTTTTTTTAAACTGCCGTATCTAGGAATTCCAACCAGATTCGAAAAACACAATAATAGAAATAAGCGCTGGAATTTGAACCATAAGAATCGCAAATAAAACAATATGGTCACCGCTTAAAGTCTCATAGGAAAATGAATAATAGTAAAGCTCTGCGCGCCAGTTGCTGGGTTTGCGTGTAGAGGCGATAATGTATTACATAGGCCGACCAACGTCACTCTTAACGCTCCATCGGTTTAGTGCCTCACATACACCAACGCAGCCTACCTAGATACATAATTCAACACTAAAAGCATTAATCTATAACTGTAGGATTCTTGAAGCCAATTTGCGAAAATTAAACAATAGCAATCCTAGACAATAGTTTTAGTCAGCGTTTTAAACAAAATAGTTTCCAGTGTTACGAACTTCTGAGGCACAATCTCTGACGCCGGAATCTCGCTCATTTAACTGCGGCGCAAGAGATCGCGCGTAGCGTATTAGTAATTCTGGATAAATATTTACTCATAAAGTTGGAAAATACCATTATCTAGGATTGTCATTGAGTATTTTATGCATATTGACTTCGAAAAAAGTGTAGAAATCAATTGATGTTTTCAGCGTTTATTTACCACGCACTCTTAAGATACCTATACAGCAGGGGCTAGATGCCACGGTTAAGGTACAGAAATAGGCAGAAGATAAGAACTAGACTGGGGATAAGAGTCAACCTTATTGCCCGTGCAGTTTCCTGTACTGGGGGTCTATTCTCTAACTTTACTTTTGGTAAAGATCGTCACTTGTGACTGTCTTTCGTGAGCGACAGCGATTAAGATGGTCACTCGTGACTCTTTTTATAGCGTATTCTCTAACGCCTCTCTTTACCAGAATCTCTATATACTTGGCAACACTGTAGGTTATGTTCATAAAACCTCCATACATCTTGCTAAATTATATTTTATCCCTTTTCACAGCATGTTTTGAACTACTAATTACTTATGTTTAGTTTAAATTATATAAGTCATATTTGTTTTTAAAAGTTATAACTTCATCTCGTCTCTCGTGGAAAGGTAGTGAGCTGCGCTTACACGAGATAGCAGCACTGGCACTATGTTAGTATCTCCGGTCAAGAGATATCAGCACATGTGTTGTATTGAATGTGTTGTTTGAGTCGGCATTAAAAGTTAATATAAACAGACATATAATTACCCAAACATGTTTCATTATTGAAGGAAAAATAAAGTCATGTGTTTCTGTCCTCTTCCAAACAATGTTTCAATCGGATTTGTTCTCTAACGAGCATGGCCGTAGAACACATCCTAAATATGTCGGCCATTTTCATGAACTTTTTCTCGTAACACCACCCTAGAACCCTATATTTATATAAAGAGAGTCACGAAGCTTTTGAAAGACAGTCAAGACGCCATTTTCAGTTACAGAATACGAATTCTCATGCTAAAGATAGTTACCCACCAACTATCTTTATATAAAGATCGAATAAGATACTGAAAAGTTACAGAATAGGCCCCCTGATTGCGTACATCTGCAGACAGGTGGAACGTATGCTTGTATGGAGCAGGGCACTCAGCTGTACAACATGCAGACATCATTCAATATAAGCAGCGATACTACAAACATTATCAGAAACCAACTCATAATTTAACAATATCTTTTTAAACACTCGAATTTTTACCTAGAACTTAACTGTTAACTTGTTGAAAAATAAAAAAGTTTAAATTCTTGGCGAAACGTAAGGCGTATTTCCTTTATTGGTGCTTCAGAATCAACAGTATGCGCGAAAACATTCCAAATCACACTGTAGTTACAAATATGGTTACGTAAAATATAAGTAATTTTGTGTAATAAAATAAGTTTTATAACTGACAATATAAACATCAATTTCAATATAATCATGTACGTCTAAAACATTTGCAAGTAAATATTAAAATTATTTTTAACATTTTGAATATGTTATTTAAAAAATGTATTTTGCAATGTCACAAAACACTACCGGTATCACCTTTTCTTACAATTAAAATAATACCGTTTTAACCATTCTTAGACATTAAATATTACTTCTTAATGATTTCTACGCATTGTACGTTCGGCAACAGTTCTCGTGTTACCTTGAACGGTAGCTATTCGACTGAATCTCAGAGCGATCGCGCGTACATACACACACGCGCGCACACACTCACACACATGCACACACAGAGCCCGGATTTCCAGTTCAGTACTTCATTTTTAGTTTTGTCTGGTGAAGACGGGAGGGGAGCAGAGCAGATGTCGGCTCGTGTAACGCGGTGACAAGATCGTCTGAGAGAATCTTCTGTATTTTTAACCCCCAACCAAAAAGGAAGGGTGTTATAATTTTGACTGCTACGCCTGTCTGTCTGTGTCTTCGTAACTCCCAAACGGATAAACCGATTTCAATGATTTTTTTAAATGAAAATAGATACTTCAGTACGTTTTGAAATGCATAAAAAATAAATATTTCATTTAATATTTTCAATACGGTAATTAGAGCAATAAAGTTCAAAAAGCTACAAGTAACACCTAACGTACTGTACTATTGTGGACATACGCAATTACAATATTATATCGTCCCATAAATCTGGGTATGAGACTAAGGAAAAAAGACAAACAAACAAATTAAAAAGGAAGAAATGAAAAAACAAGCCTAGTTTGGCTGCAGTCAAAACACCCATACACGAAAACAAAAGAACATGAAAGATCCCATGACGAATTAGTCAACAACAAAAACAATTAACATCCAAGAATAAACGTAGAAAGACAAACCAAGTAATATGTAAAACTCAGGACACCACAACACAAGCACAGATCATATTGAGACGAAGACAATGTTGGACACAATGCACGGTAACATAACAATGACGTCACAGACCATAGACTAGACGACACAAAGATGAAGACACAACAGAACACAGTACATTTATTACAACAAGCTTTTCATGACGTTTCGGGAGCTGGCATCTGCTCCCGTCATCAGGTGAAGTAAAATAGAAAATTGAAAATAATTGGGCACTATAGCCACTTGGCTTGTTTTCTTATTTTTTCGTTTGTTTCATTTTAGTCTCATATCAGATTTCTTGGGCGACAATATATTGCAATGGCGTATATCCACAATAGCACAGTAGGCCTACACTATTCTGTCCCATTACAAGAAACATTCAAAGATATTACAAGTAACACATTAGAAATAAAACTCCCCAACTATAAAACGATCCATTAAAAAGTGAAACGTAATATTTTAAAAGTATTGTTGACCCTTGAAATTATTCGAGGGACCACTAGGTAAATAAGATAGTTACCTATACATTACCGAAATTGAAACATAATACTACAAAACAACAATACCAAATCCACCAAATACCGTATCAATCCAAATATTTAACTTAAATGTAGCCTAATTTAAGATTTGTCCCATATGTACACACAATATACGTACATTTTTTGCAATTACTATCCCCGATGCTAGTATGCTAATTTAAACTACCTATTTTGTGTAGGTAGCAAACCCCAGACGTATTTAAGGTTCAGCAATAATTTAAAACTATATTATATATATATATATATTACTATTTTTAAGGATTGCTTTATGTGTTTTTTGCCTTCTTCGTCGTTCATCCAGTCTTACGTCTGTTAAGTCCTTGTTGTTAGCCGGTCTTGTGTCTCCGCTTCTGTAATTGTCTGTGCTTGCTTTGTTGTGTTGTTTTGAGTCTTTTCAGCTGTCCTGGTTGTTTAGTTCGGTTTTTGTATTTTCGTTTAATTTGTATCTTTGTGTTTTATCTGAGATAATTCCGTGTGGAATTAATTAAGTTTTTTTTCTCATAAAATATGGCTATTTCTTCTAATTAGTTGTATTTTTCTAGGAAGACATAGCACTTCACTGTCGTAGCTCCAAGTTTCTACTCGAAATCAAGTTACTGTTTATGATTCCATAGCTTAAATTTGCAACTTCGATTACGGTGCAAGTGCAAACGCAAAATGAATACAAAGCTATTTACTATATAAATAAAAATTTCCTATGATTGCTGGTTTTTACTTTTATTTTTATTTCTTGGAATTCCAATACATATTTTTTTGCTTACGTTTATGTACCACGTACTTTTTAAGATTTGGTTAACACTTTCCCCTGGATTATGTTAACAGTATCTCGCCAAGATAAGTTAGGCAATTCTTACAATGTTTATAAACTGTGATGTTAATGTAAGAGAAGGCTATGGTTAAGTGTAAGAGAAGGCTAGATGCATTAACTTCGCCATTTGAAAAATAAGACAATAAATAAAAAAATAAATAAATAAACAGTACTCTGATGACTTTACGCATTTTAACTGAATCGTATATCATAATTTAATCAAGCGTTATAAAATTAGAAATGTCAACAGGTTCTTGAATTTTGTCGATAAATTAAAACAAATGTCACAGCTGCACAGCTTACTTCTTGGACAAGAAACATTTTGGTTTATAATACCTTTATTAAGAGCTTCCAAGTGCTTCATTTAACCATGCCAAAACAACTGTGTTGCATTTTTTCCCGAGGGAGGGTAAAATTTTTGGGATTGAGCCAAAAATGCAGTATTTATGAATGCCAAACTACTCTGCGGTGCTAAAGGGAAGGAGGGTTGGGAAACGAGAACCTGTCAAGAGAATGAAAACAATTACTACGAGGAGAAAAGTCGCTACTTGCAAGAGAGCTTGAATATTCATGAAGCGTCAAGTGCTTGCGTTTATTCATTGCAGGATGGCGAAACTGTTTCCTTGTTGCCGCGAGGTGAACCCTAGCTCTGGGTTCTCTCTCCAGATGACTGACGTCCTGCGAACAGAAGGCGCGACTTATCGAGTACGACGTCGGCACGCAAGTCGAGCGATCGATACTCCCTGGGGCAGTGGAACGCACAGCGTCTGGTCGCGCTCGCCCTGTGGAGACGAGAGACCCCGCGACTCTTCCGTCGAGACAGCGAGAGATGCAAGGCGCTTTCGAAAATCGAGAGGCCGTCGCTTGAAATTTCGAACAAAAGTACATTTTACTCGGGTTAAATTTCAAGTTTAAGGTGTTTCAGAATTTAACCCGAATGAAGAGAAGAATTTTGCTCAGCACTTACCATCTAGGTCTTCAGCGCTGGTGAGGGGTAGCATTACGTATGGAGCAGCGCCGGAATGAAGATGCCGTGGGGAAACGGGAGATCCCCGAGAAAACCCGCCGACCAGCGTCATCGTCCGCAACGACATCCACATGGGAAAATCCTGGGACTGACCCTGCCGGAAATCGAACCCGGAACGCATTGGTGTGAGACATGTGCCCAAGCCACTGTACTAACCGCGGGCCCCTTTACCGGAGAGAAAGTTACTCGTGTTCGAAAATTCAACTGGCAGACACTCGATCAACTCCTCACTAAAGTGGTTAAGGGCACCTGAAAATGGCTAAAAACGGCTTTGTCAGCCTGCTGCCACGTAAAAAAAATACCAACTGACTCTTAAAACAAATAACAGATACGCATGTGCTGGACTTTACTATGCACTTCCCGTAAATAAAATAGTAGGGTCACCGCCTAAGTCCCATTGGAAAAAGCCAAGGACCAAAACATTGAACGCTTTGTTAGCTTCCCACGCATAAAAACGACAAGGTCGTTGACGCACGAGCCAGTCACGACCTTATCGCTACCCTGTTTCTGTACCTAAAACGCGGCATCTAGCGCCTGCTGGACGGGACTCTTAAGGGCTTGGGCCCGAGTTTCTCGCCTTTCGGAGAGAATTATTTTTTAAAATCCATACGAGAGTCGATATTGTAAAATTGCTTCGTAACTTTGTTGCAAATTGGTTTTACTATGCAATGTAATTTTTCGAAACAAACTGTATGATGAGTTTAGCTAATTTATCAATTTAAAGGAAATTTCGTTAATTAACTAATTAGCAACTATTTCGCAGTCTTCTGACTCGACAAAATTAGAGTATGCAGTTTAAATCAGTCATACCAAAGTTACGAAGCGATTTTACGATATCGGCTCCCATTTATGTTTATAAAAATAATTGTCGTTAAATGCGAAGAAATTCACAGTATAGCCTATAACAACGTTGTAGGCTATGATTTGATATAATATATAAAACAAATAATAAAATATTTTTGAATTTAGTAAAAAGTGCTGAATTTTATAGGAAAAATTAAAATATATCAACTATTTTTTAAAAATATATATTGTTTTTGTGTGTGTCAAATCACAGCCTACAAAATTGTTATATACTGTGAATCTTTTCGGTTTGGTATGTCAGTTGGTTTTAGTGATGTTTATAAAACCGTAAAATGCCAAATTTTGACATTTACGACTCATTACGCAAAAACTATAAGAGACACAAACATTTCCTAAGAGGAAGATTTAGTCACAATAGGAATACTTATGTCTAAAATAAGAAAAAAAATATCTGATACAAATATAAAAGTAATAAAAGACGTTGAAAACTGAAGTGAACCGCCCCTTTAACAAAGCTCTCCTGTTTTTACAGTCGAAAATATTTACACAAACGTGAAGTGCAGTCTTTAAATTAAGACACTTCGCTCATAATACCCCTTCTCTTCAGGCTTCTAAATTATTAATTTATTCATTAAAGGCTTACGGTTGTCAAAAAAACTGGTTTTGATGATGCTGTGGTTCCGTGACATGACTTCAATATCAGCTTGATAAAATGCCTAATGTAACATAACATAGATAGCGTTTGATGTACTATGTTCCGTATAACTTGGTAAAATTTGACAGCAACGTATTGGCAACAATTTTTAATATTCTGTAAAATGTGTACCAATGCAGAACTTTTTTATTTCTGAAATGTGCAAGGGATGTCTTACTGTAGTGCAAATTTTGTCTTGCGTCGTGCCACATATCACGAAATAGTAAAAATTATTGCTGTCAAATTTTACTTTACTTTTGTGAAACATAGTATAACATAAATATAATCACTATAATTTAATAGGCTAATCTTGTCTAAAGTTACATTCATAAATGTACTATATCACATCATCATATTTCTTGAAGTCGCCACACTGTCACGAAGCAATATTATATTTTGAATCTCACTCCTGGTACATCTACGGAAAAAATCAAACTGACGGTTATTTTCACCTCAATTTTATGAAAATATTACAACCGAAACATGGGCGAACCAAATAGCTGGTTTCAAACCGAAATGTTTTCAGGTAATTAGAATGTCGAGAAAATATATTTTGAGTAGTAGTTTTAATATTAATTACATTCAACGTAAACTGTAACTCTAATTAAAATTAAAAATTTAAATTTAACGGTTCCTTTTATCGGTTTAGTCAAAAAATTCTCTCTCTCTCTCTCTCTCTTTTTTTTTCTATCAACTCACTTTCACATATGCAGTCTATATATACACTGTTATATTTACTATCTCTCCCCCACTCTCACAAGTACACTCTTTCTCTCTTGCCATTCCACCTCTCTGTCCCCTCGCCCAACGCACTCTCGCGCAAGCGAGATTTCATTACGAATTCTTGTTCGCCTTTTCTTCCCCTTAAGCCACTGCACTTTAACTTTATTACTTTCCAGCAAAACACAAAAAAAATTGAATAAAACTTTTTTTTCTTTCGCCCGGGCGAAAGCTGAGGAGCACAGCACGACGCCTGAGAGACGCACAGATGCCACGCGACTCCAGAGCGACCTGCTTCTTGGAAGTTCCCATGGGTAGCCAAAGAGGATTGAGGATTCTCCCGAGTCGTACAAAGACATTACAGCCGAAGATGCATGAATAACGGCACACCAAAGAAACTTTATGAAATTAAAATCTCGACTTTTTATAGCCTACAGAATTTATCAACGCAGTCACCACAAATAAAAAAAAAAACTAATTTATTTTCCTTCTTAAATAAATCTGCGCCTACCAGCTACTGCAGACATGCATTTTTATAAATACTGAAAATATAACTGGATACAAATATTATTACATTAAAGGTGTTCAAGTGCGATAAAGTCAAAATGTTATATTCAAGTGAAATAGTGTCAGTTTTGTAGATGATACTTGTGAGTGCAGTTTCCTCTTACGAAACAATTTTAGCTCTCATAGTTTTCTCATAAAGGTGGGTCAAAGTCAAAATTTGCATTTTCTGCTGCCATGCAAATAGTCAAAACCAACTGACTTACGTACATGAAATAATTCACAGTGAAATAACATACTATGGGCTACATAATAAAACATTTGAAAATTCCCGCGAACTGTTTTTGTATTTTACAAAAAAAATTGCTGATTTGCAATTTTTTTCCTTTACTTTTGCGAATTTTTTTTTAATTGAAAATATTACATTGTGGGTTTTTAATGTTTAATTGCACAGCTCAAGTGAATTATTTTGTTTAAGTAGGTCAGTTGGTTTTCACTGTTTGCATGGCAGTGTAACAAGCAAATTTTGACTCTGACACCCCGTTATGAGAAAACTATGAGAGCTAAAATTATTTCGTAAGAATAAAATGTACTCACAATTATCGTCTACAAAACTAACAATATTTCATAAAAAAGGATAAAATTGCGATTTTATCGCACTTGAACACCCTTAAGGCGCCCGCCTACTTGGCGAGTGTTTGTGTGAGTGAGGCACGGCGCCAAGGGCGATGTTGTCCGGCTCATCTGGTGCGGTATCGCCTCTACCGCAGGACACTGAACATACGTGCAGTGGTATCGTAGATCACTCGCCTGACTGACACTTCCAGTGATGACCCCATCTTTTATTGGTGGAAAGTTTCACAAGAATCCCCTGAAAAGTTTTTCGGATAAAACAAGTTGAAAAAGCAATTGTCAGCCATTTTAAGGGGCTCCGAAATTATTTTTTTTTTTAGTTGGCATGGTGTTTTGAAACTACATTTCCGTCATTGTTTGAAGTGTATTTTCTTTTCGTACAATTTCATAATGGACTCATGTGAAATAGCTTCGTGAAAAACTTATTTACGAGCACACTGCAACGCATTTTAAGAGCGTGAAGCACTAAATTCCAACATTATATATAACATGCGTGAAAGAATGTTTTTAAACTAAGTGTTCCATTCAGGTACTTAATTCTGAGTACCATGCATGTTGAATAAAAATCCAGGCGATTCTTAATGTAGCTGTATGTATATCAATTTACCCATTCTAGTGCTGCCCTACCATTGTGACCTGTAAATTACGTAACGATGTACAAAATTATGGATTTTCCTCCGACATGAGCCTCTCAATTTACAGTCGCGTTATTCGACACGCTATCGTAAAACAGGGCGAGCAACCAGGCAACGCCTTGATTCCTCCAGGGATAGCAGGTCTGTGAACAATACTGGGTATCAGATGAAGCGGCCGCCGAGGGAAGAACCGATAATTTAAGTCCCGTGCGTGCCGCCCTACCCGAGGTAGCGGGATGAATAGAGGAATTAAGGGAAATAACAGTATATTGTAACAACTTGTTACAAGCAGGTACTAGTTCCCATATCCCTCGCCTGCCTGAACATCGTCTGAAGTTGCGAAGCGCCTTGGGATGGTTCGGGGTCAAGTGAGCACTCGTGAAGAACATCCTGTCTAGAATAATAAATAAAAAGTACATAACGTTAGACGCTAACATTTGAGAACGATATAAACTTATTTGATACTTAGGTTGCCTTGTTTACGTTTAAAAAGAGGCTGAAAGAAAAAAGGAGCAACTAGGGTCTCAAAAGTGCTCACTTTATCCCAAACCATCAATAATAAAGTGCATAATGTTTTGAGCAGGCTTCCCTCTCTTATCCCTCCTCTATAAAAGTTTAGTTTAGGCATAGAACCAGTGTAGTTATATAAGTACATCGTTTCAGCACATAGATATATTATATATAATTAGAGAAGGTGATTTATCGCGGGAAAAGTTGACTGTTTGCTAGGCTTCAATATAATGTATTCACTTCTGACAATTTTATTCCATTAAAGGCGAGTCCCTATTTGACTGGGCCGATGATATATCTGGAGCGCTATGACTGGACGTCTGTGATTCGTCTGTAAACAACTAGACTGTGCTACATAACCGCCGACCAACAATACATGACGCAGGACGCTACACTGATTTGCAGAACACATTCTCGCGGTTTTTCACCATCTCTATCTATAATATACAGTAATATATATTATACATATAAATTTGGTCTTACTATAATATTGTGAACATACGCCATTGCAATATTATGTCGTCCAGAATTCTTAAGAGTTAGACTAAGAAAAAACAAACGAACGAAAAAAAAAGAGCACAGTTATGGCCGTAGTTAACACAATCAGAAACCAAAACATAACATGAAAGATCC
Source organism: Medauroidea extradentata (assembly GCA_003012365.1). Classification (NCBI taxonomy): domain Eukaryota; kingdom Metazoa; phylum Arthropoda; class Insecta; order Phasmatodea; family Phasmatidae; genus Medauroidea; species Medauroidea extradentata. Next base: position 23,638 of record PNEQ01041627.1, read on the forward strand.
CATAAGGAATTAGTCAACAATAAATAAAATAAAATAAGCATCCAAAACTAAAAGCCGAAATACAAAGCAAAATAATGTGTAAAACTCAGGACACCACAATTAAGACAGCGAATACAATACTGGGACGAAGACAATAACGGACACAGGTTAGAATAACGACGACGTCGTCACAGACAACAGACTAGACGACACAACGATGAAGACACAAACGAACACTGTAGATATCTAAAAACCGACTTTCAACGACGTTTCGGGAAATGACATCTGCTCCCGTCTGAAGACGGGAAGACCAGAGCCAAACTAGGCTTGTTTTCTATTTTTTCGTATTTAATTTGTTAGTTTTTCCTTAGTCTAATTCCTAGATTTCTGGGACGACATAATATCGCAATGGCATATGTTTACAATAGTACAGTGCGTTATTCTGTCCCGTTACAAGAAACATTCAAAGACATGGCCTTAACCTAAAATAACCTAATTTCAGGCGCTGATGAGAAGGAGGTTGATAGGGGTCATGAGTCCTGTCCTTTTCTCTCCCTCCAAAACCAAAATTCAAACTGACATTCTTAACTCCCAACACTTTCCATAGAAATCACATTTTCATTTGGAACAGGGGGTGTGAACGCCTTGGAGGTAGGCAGCCTGAAACACTGTTTTGCATGACGTGTCGGTTTCTTAAGGGGGTAATAGCCTTAAAATCGTAGTGTGCTAAATTAAATTTCTCCATTACATAAATGCTGTGCTAATTATTTGAGAAAAAATACACAGGAAACAGAGAATGTGTTAACAGTTAGCCTATTATGTAATCGAAATTGGAGATTAATTAATTATTCACTTGATTTCATTCTCGCATCCGTAAAAACAGATAACAGTCAGCTAAAAATTCTGTTAAGTAATGCTTTGTTTCACTACTGGCTCTGAATTTCAAATAGAGCCATAAAAATTAGTTACAAGTAAGCAAACATGAAATCAATAAATCTAGGAAACATACCTCCTTAAGGGTGCATGGTATATAATTCAACAGTAAGAGCGTAAATTCAGAATTGTAGGTTTCTCGAAGCCAATTTGCATTAAAAAAAAAAAAAACAATATTAGACAGTAATTATTTTGCCAACTTTCTGAGCAAAATTTTTTCTCGATTAACGTCCATCTGAAGAAAAATCTCTGTCGCCGAAATCTCGTAAATTGAATTTCGGAGCAAGAGATCACGCATAACAGATGCATCCTAATAAAGTTGGCAAATATAATTATCAAGGATTGTTGTACTGTAGTTTCTTAATGCCATTTGCTTGTCATTTAATGACACATTCACACATTTTCAATCTCCACGTTCAAGTTGCATATATGTAAACCTAATTATTTGCCATCAAGTTTATTGCACTCCCGCCAGGTTAACCACTTATGTATATATCACAAGGTATAAACAAAGGGAACGAAAGCAATCATCGACAGGAAAACTTTCAGTTTTGTGATATTTTACAGCAACGTAATCCTAACGTAAATGTCTCATAGCTGCATTAGGGTTTGAACACGAACATCATATTTAAAAAAAAAAAAAAAACTACTTATTTACTACATACATATAATAATTGTCTTGATTGTTTTCGTATTCTATATCGCCCTTCTAGTGTGTGCTAAGATTAGCCCTGTGTTAAAGTTAAGTGGGGTAATCTCGCCACATCTCTGGCCAACCTGAATTTCTTGGGAGGGGTGGGGCGAGGAGAGAGGGGAAAACAGTATCCCAACTTTTCCACGCGCAGCCATTTTCACCATCGCTCTCGGCGTGAATCTTTAACGAGATTGTTCCCAGACCGCGTTGGGGAAATGACTCGGAACCACTATGCTTCGCATAAGCGAATACAAATTCGCACTGTGTCCATCCCTGCAGCATTAGCTTCTCGGCGTTATAGCTGTACCGCAGCAAAAAATTCATTTCATATTCCTGCCGCACACTACTGCAACTTGAGACCGTTACTTCTTATGATATTTTCGCCCAAAAAAATTAGTTTTATATGAAATGTTTAATGAAATGTATTAGTTAATAGCGAATTATTTTCTAATATACAGTTGTAATAATGCTACTCTAGAAATCGACCATACAATATAATTTCTTTAAATATAAAATAAAATACCACCTGTTATTAACTCACCAACAGCACAGAAAAGTGTCATATTTGAACTATTCTTGCAGTGAGTTGATATTAAAAACTCAACAGTTGTTTTTTACATATGCCACTGTTAGCGAATGACCATGATTTAAAACATCCTGTATATAAACACATTACAAACCGCGCGACCAAGCAGGAAGCAGTTGCACTATCATTGGCTGAGCTATAAGCAGAATTGTTTCCTATGCAATACCCTCAGTTTTTTTTTTTTTTTTTTCAGATGTAACAGTCAGACTGCTGGAGTGCTCACTCTGTGCATGAGCCTGAAGACGGGACCATATCTCAGTCCCCCAAACATAGCTACTGTTGTCAAATGATGGCTGCTACTTTTCGTGTATATTTCATCCTACTTCCCGAAGGAAAAAATATACCCTTTCTTTATGCGCATGTCAGTGTTGGTGTGTGTGTCCCCCTAAAAACTTTTGAACCAGTGGACCGAATTCAATCAAACTGTGTACACATATAGTACTTGGTAACCTGACTTGACTTTTGTATATTTCGTTTACACCCTTTTCATATTTTCAAAACGGCGGCCATTTTATCAGTTTTCGATCACGCTAAATATCTAAAGAACTATTTTTTTATAATTTCATCAAACTCGGTACACATAAAAGAAGTAGATGAATTAATTGACTTTTATGCATTTCGTTCATACAGTATACACAACTTTAAATGACAGCCTTTTTTTAGCATATTATTACATATCTTAGGAAATGGTTTGTATTCATCACACTTAGTACACATACACTACTTACTAAGCTGTCTTAACTTTTGTGTATTTCCTTCAACACATGACTTAATTAATATTATTATTTAATATCCCAATACGTACGTAAATGATTTTAACTTTCAGGGTTAATTTGCACCATCTTGAGGAAAGTAGGCTTATCAGTTATGCTGGTAACTTTTTTTTTTCGTTACGTCGCCTATGTTAACATCCATTCGTGTCTCTGGTCATCTGTGTTGCCATTTTCCGTGTCAATTTTTAGCCACTTTTCATACAACTTATTTTGTTTCTGCCTTTAATTTTATTTTCATCGTGTGTTTTTTTTTGTCGTCTTCCTCCATACGACTATCTTTCGTCCCGGAATTAATTTATGTGTGTTATTGTTCTATTTTTGTTTATATTCGTGTCATCTGTCTGTAATCGGCTATATATTATCCCGAAACTGTCTGTATTTTGTATGTATGTTGACAACTAATCCCGGCTTCTCTATAATTTTTTTTGAAATGGGGAGTAGTACCAAAACAATGAAAGACCTAAGAGTTTTTTATTGTATTTAAAGAATCAAATATTTAAAGTCATTTTTAAAAGCAGCATTATTACCACTATAATTTCCTTAACGGAAAAATTTAAAACTCATTTGTGTGACATAATTTTTCAAAAGCTACCCAATGTAAAATTAACACGCTTCATTGGTATGATTCTGTATATCCGCGATCTCGTTGACAGCGCTATAATCCACATTACGTTTTAAAAAAAATAAAAATGCAATGAAAAAAGTTTAAAAACCATCAGTTACCCCAAAACTGCTACTCCAGCAGCTCTGGAAAAAGCATGGAATTCAATGGGAAATACTGAAATGTCAAAAACATCTCAATCCAATGAAAACCCCCATGACTTACTTCAAATAAGCTACACTAAAAAATACTAAAGAGAGACTGTTATTCAATGAAATTCCAAGAAAATATATTTTAAAGTAAAAACCAAAAATCTAATTTTGTAAAACAAGAAATGTATACGAAAATTTGCTTGAAAGCGTTAATAATCGAATTACAAGGCCTATGTCCATACAGAACACTTGACCAAACGTGCAAAAATAAAAAAAAATATATATTTCAACCAATCTAAAACATAAATAAGAACACTAAAAATAGAAGACAATATATATTAACCTACTAAAAAAATAATTACCCAAAGTTTTGTCATTTTTACAAATTCTAAAAAACATTTCACCTGTACTAAAAATTTTCCATACACTAAAAAAAATTCACAAGGCGACAAAACCATGACATTCGACTCCCGAAACTACCCATCCCAATTTAGAACTACCGGGAATGGCTCAATCAGTACCATTGAAGGATGTGACCGCTTAACTCCATTAACATTCTAAGATAGGTTTTCTCTCGTGTCTTGCTTAATTCAGTTTACATTAGCTTCCTTTTTCGCGGAGATCTTTCTGCCTTATCCTTCATGTGACCTAGATAGCAGATTATCCCGGAGAAGAGCTACCAGAAATGCCTAGCAATAGGAAAAAAACAAGGCTCTGTACAGCTCTGCGCATCTGTTCTGCGCATGCCTCCATTCCTCTCTTTACCCCTGCCCCTGTGAAAATTAGTTTACGTTAGTTTAGATTAGTTGATGATAGTTTCAATAAGATTAAAATATATAAAAAATAGTAATTGTGCTGTGATTCAAAGGACGGGCAGTTCTTTCATGTTAGGAAACTACAATAAGAATTAAGATAATTTTTACATTGTTGTAAAAAACTCGGAACTTTTTTTAAATGGAATGCTTTGAAATATTCAGGACTAAGAGCAAAATAATGCATCATTCGTTCGAAAAATTATTTTACTTAGTTTCATAGTAAAATAGCTGATACTTAGGGTTGCAAAAATTGAAAACCCGAACAACAATGAAGTTTATAGCTACCAAAAAAAAAAAAAAAAATTAGGTACACATTGAAAAA
>PNEQ01041628.1:0-54516 GCA_003012365.1 Medauroidea extradentata
CAGGTGTCGGGATCTTCGTCGTCGGGTTTGTAAGGACGGTGGACAGCGAGCTCGGGGTCACCGGTGGGTGGACTTTTCGGGTGATCGCGGCCGGTACCTGCAACATAATTAACGTCGTGACCGATCAAAAGCCGCCGGAGGAAGCGCCTATTATTTTCGTCGAAAGAAACTTTAAGTATCTACCTCTCGTGACGCAACCGGCAGTGCGTGAGTCCCTTAGGCCGATTTAAAAAGAAACTTCTTTGTTATTTTATTTCAATTAGAGCTAGCCGGGCATACTACAACATTACTCAATACGAACCCAATCATCCAGCATTAATCACGTAAGAGACAGAGCAGCGACACCTCTTATTATAACCAAACGCGGGTCGCGAACGAGCAACCAACAACAAAAAGCGTCGCACAAATTTGACTTTATAATTGTCATTATAGAGAAACGAAAAAACGGACTCTATTAATATTTTAGAGCTTAACTTATCCCATTTATCACCGAAAGACCGAAGATTGTGCTTTGATTTATAATTAACCTGCTTGCTGAACTAAAACTGCAAAAACATAAAGATGTTACTGCAGAAGGACTAGCGCTCCTACCGCTGACAGCTGGATTTTTTTTTTTTAACTTCCCTCATTGTAGTTGCACGATGTTTTATGTGACACTTATAGACTAAGTGTTCCGAGTAGTTTTATGGAAGTACTGATAGCGTAAAGCTGGACGTATGTCACTCTTCAAACAGTGGCGTATCCAGGAGTTTTGTAAGAGAGGGGTTTAACGTGAAAATAATATATGGTTAACACCGACCACCCCTTTAAAACAGGGGCCGGGGTTCTCCTCCAGGAGAATTTGGATTTCAAGGTGCAGAATAGTGCTTCTATTGTAGCAGTTTTTTTTTTTTTTTTTCGAAACGTAACACTGAATATTATACTGGTCAAAGTATTTGTAATCTTTTAAAATGAAAAAAAAAAAAAATGGGCATGATTTTTTTTTTGGAGGTGGGGCTTTAAAACCCCTAATCCCCTCCCTCTGGCTACGCCTCTGACTCCAAAGTAAATATATTGCTGCCATAAACTGTGAAGGATTTCGTAATATGAAACGGGGGAGTCTTGTTCGTCAGGATCACGTTTATGATCCTTGGTTACGATTTCATAACTCCTACATTTGGATGCATGCAGTATAGCAGAACTTACAATGCTGTAACACGCCAAACTTCATTATTGACTAATGAACGTTACGCATATTCCCGAAACTGATGTGTCGAAAGCGACATAACTGTATGTTACATAGTTAATAAACTTTTTTTTAATCAAACTAAATAGGTAGGCTACCTATGGACTGTATAATTTATCTTACATTCGCAAACATCAACTGACTTGTCCAAAGAGGTTAGATAGACATTCCCCGTCGTTAGCCGTTACGTGCAGAAAAATACGACTAAGTTCTTAGGTTGAAAATAGAACTTTATAGCTTTTTTGAGTGCTCACTTTATCCAGAACGGCCTATACTTAATTAGTATATGCATAAGTATAGTCGCACCCAAAATGTCACTACATCATTCCCAAACGATAGTAAAACTGATTCAGGTATGTTTTCATATATAGGCTACGTTTTGTTGTCATATGTATATATAATATTCGCACCCCCAATGCATTACCAAACCAACATATCTCAAAATTTTTCATTGTGAGATAAATGCATTTTTACATACATACATACATACATACATAGTCTATATACATACATACATACATACATACATACATACATACATACATACATACATACAGACATACAGACATACTTACATACTTTCGAATTTTTAGATGATGACAGTGTAGTAAATATCAACACGAAACAAAATATGTTGGTATTGCACTGAAACAAGACATGTGTTACCCTCATGCAACATAAATACTAGAAATTTTAGTCTTAGCACGAATAATTACTATTAGTTGCAATAATTTCCAAAACAACTCCTTTTTTTTTGTTTGAAATGCTTTAATTAGTTATGTTAGTGCTGTATTAGGTACAGAAAACTATCCCGTATTTCACAATATGCATAACTAAAAAATGTTGATTTGAGTTATGTTGGTATAGTATTGGGAGTGTGGTATATTGCACACACACACGCGCGCGCTTGAACATTTGACTTACATGTACTCGGAACTGAATGCCACTCCGGGTGTGTTCTCGAAGGATTGGTTTCCTCCTGGCATAGTGCAGAGGATGCGTTGTTTCTTCTTGGTTGCGCTCAAGGGACATGTGTTTCCATCAATCCTGTTATAAATAGCAGGTGCTATGAGGGAAAAGTGTTCCCCTTCCTCCCTCTGGCCTAGCGCACGAGTGACGTAATGGAGTAGTGATCGATGAAAAGGGGATTGGCGCGGAGGGGACAGTAGGTGGCCGAGTGCTGTTATCGAGGTCAAGAAGGAAGTTGCCGCTAACATCTGCTCTTACCCCATTATACTGCCCGGCGCCTCGGTCCTACCTACCTGCCCTATCACGTCATCCAAGACTGGCGCCCAACCCAGGTCTGACTTCTCCCTCTTCGCTCAAGTCTTTAGCGGTTATTAGAGATGGTGGAAGATCGCTACTATCTTTTCTGCTAGCGTATTATCCAAAATGAGTGTACTCTCCCGCGCCTGGCATGACTGGTAGGCCGCGAACTTCAGAATTTTGCCCTCATTTATTTCAGTTCCTTGCGTTAAGGGCGTTCAAGTGGTGAAAAATCATAATTTTATATTTGTATGAAATAGTGTTAGTTTTGTAGACATTACCTAAGAGTACATTAACCTCTAACGAAAAAAAAATAGCTCAGCCAGTTTTCCTGTAATGGCACTTCAAAGTCAAAATTTGCATATTTTTACTTCATACAAAACTTGAAAACCAGTAAATATATTGAAATGCAAAAAATTACATTAAAACTACACGTAACTGTCTACGGCTTGAAGCATATAACAATCAATTATAAAATATTTTTGTGTTTAAAATAAATTTCTAGAAATATCAAAACAAATTTCAAATTTTGAAATTTTTTATTTAACATAAAAATGTTTTGTAATGGGTCTTATATGCTACAAGCCATAGACAGTGACACGTAGTTTTGATGTGATTTTTTTCCATTTAATTATGTTAACTGGTTTTCAAGTTTTGTATGAAGTAAAAATGTGCAAATTTTGACTTTGATATGCCATTACGGGAAAACTGGCTGAGCTCATTTTTTTTTGTTAGAGGTAAATGTTGTCTCAAGTACTATGTACAAAACTAACACTATTTCATACAGACATAAAATTGTAATTTTCACCACTTGAACAACCTCAAGGGCGCGGTTCACCTCAGTTTTCAACGTCTTTTTTTATTTTTATATTTGTACCAGATATTTTTTTTTCTTATTTTATACATAAATTGTGATTAAATCTTCCTTTTAGGAAATTTTTGTATCTCTCATAGTTTTTGGGTAGTGAGTAGGGGCCGGAAAATTTCGCGAATTCAATGACCTGCATATTAGAATCCATTATCCTGTGTATGTTCAAGCCCTGACTATTAGTCCACTAATTGCTACTAACTGGAACAACACGCAATGAACGTATAGACGGGGCTTGAATATGCATAGGATAATGGATTCTAGCATGCGGGTCATTGAATCAGCGAAATTTTCCTGTCCCTAGTAATGAGTCATAAACGTCAAAATTTGGACTTGGCGGTTTTAAGTACGCCATTAAAACCAACTGACATACCACATTGAAAATATTCACACTTTATAACAATGCTGCAGGTTATGATTTGACATACATAAAAACAAAAAATATATATACATTTTTTTTTATTTCTAAAGAATTCTTGATATTTTTTAAATTTTCATTTCAAAATTCAGCATTTTTATTAAATACAAAAGTATTTTATTTTTTGCTTTTGTGTATGTCAAATCATAGCCTACAACATTGTTATACACTAGGAATTTTGTCGGTCTGGTATGTCAGTTGGTTTTAGTGGCGTACTTAAAACCGTATAGTGCAAATGTTGACGTTTATAACTCACTATGTAAAAACTATGAGAGATACAAAAGTTTCTTAAATTTATGTATAAAATAAAGAAAAAATAAGAAAAGAAAATATCTGGTACAAATATAAATATAAATAAAGACGTTGAAAACTTAAATGAACCGCGCCCTTAACATCTGCAGTTCTGTATCATACTCATTGATTGGATGTCTTAACACTCACGTGTCTTGGTGGTTCTACCAGCCAATCACAGACATGTGGAGTTGCAGCTACCTTATTGTGATTGGCACAGTTAAATCAGAGACGCCATTTTGCAAAAACACACTACCGATAACTACAAAGCATAACTGGAGATAGAAAAATTTCGCGGGTTCATTGAGTTGTCGGCTAGCCTCCAAGGATATTTGTGAAATCGTGCAGACAGCAGCTGTTTGTTACTAGCTGCTCGCCACGGCCGTAGAAGAACAGGTCTGGACACTCACCTGGAAACTTGACCCTCTTGTTGTTTGGCTGCAGTTCACCAAGTTACCAATAATATTGTGTTTTATTGGCGCTGCAGTTAGGGCGGTCGAACTCAAACTCCGCCCACTTCCTTTCCAAACAATTTATCAAAACGTATTTTTTTTATAAATTTATTTAATACTTCCTTCGTTTACGAATTTAAGAAAAGGCTCCAGCAATCTTTATTTCCTTTATAAATTTAACAGTAGAAAAAAGTGGGCGGAGTTTGAGTCCGACCACCATAACTGAAGTGCCATTATAACACAATATTCTCGGTAACTTGACGAACTACAACCAAACAACAAGGGGGTCAAGCAAAATACATTGTTAGATAGGCGAGTGTCCAGACCTGTTCTTCTACGACCGTGCTGCTCGCTGACACAGTGAGATGGGCCTGTATTCAGTTACAGTTGTATTATTGGCTCAGCTACTTCCAGGAAGTGTTGGGTAAGTCAACGGCCAGTTGTGATCGCGGTACAGATCCACAGTTGCTGGAATTCTAACTTGCGCCTAAAAGAAAAAAAAAAACTAATTTTCTGGTCTCTAAACATAGCTGGAGATGTGCACGTTAGGTACTGAAACAAAGTGGGGCAAAATCCTTTTCGCGAAAGTTCACGGCACTAATAATTAGACGACGGTTGTGTGACGCGGTGTAGCTGTTCGCAGACAGAATCACAGACATTTAGTCGTACAGCGTACCATAATTATCGTTGGCCCAATCAAATAGAGACCCACCACTCTAGATAAGAGAATTGTTGGAAACTAAGCCTAGCAGACAACCAACTTTACCCGCGATAAATCACCGTTCCTAGCGGTAATAGACATCTTGCGTATTGTTACCTCAGCTACAGTCTGCATGTAGGATTTTCCTAAGAATATAGTTTGGCTGACTCAAGCAGTAGCTTTATCGCAAAATGTTTAGTTTTAAGGGTGTTCAAGTGGTAAAAATTCATAATTTTATATTTGCTTGGCATAGTGTTAGTTTTATAGACGTTACTTGTGACTACATTTTACACTTGTAGAAATTTTTTAGCTCCCATAGTTTTCCCATAGCGACATGTCAGAGTCACAATTTGCAAGTTACAGGAACATAGATACAACGAAAACCAAGTGGCTTGCTCGAATGAAATAATTTACACCGAAATTAGATGTAATGGGCACTGTGCTAAAAGATTTAAAAACGCTCAACAAAGTCATTTTGTCTTTTTTAAAAATTGCCATAAATGAGGTAAATTTTCGTCATTTTAGGATTTTTTTTAAATAGTACAAAGGAATTCCATTCACTTGGACACCCTTAAGACGGTAAATAAATATGTGTGCTGTAATGCACTTCCATCAAATATACTGAACCAATATCGCCAACTCTCAAGAAAATAGCGCGACATATTTCTCTAGCGTCCCTTGGGGCCTTGAATGATGACTAGAGTTCAAAACTATAGACAAATATGTAGTTACTCTATAATATTTTAACTTGTTGGCAAGAGTTCGTCATTGATCTTTCGTGTTAACTGGACTCTGGTCGATCGTTCCAAGCCACTAGGAGCGCTAATGAAACATGTCACACTTTTCTCCCAAGCTTTGAGATAGGAATTGCCGATATTGATGTAACAGGTATTTCATTTTACGTTGAAAGTTTATGCAGAGAAAGTACGATAGTTTCATTCCACGAACGAGTGTGATTTTAACATGCATGGATATTGCAGTACTTGTCCGAAGGAAAAATAGATTTAAAAGATCACCTCCTTGTCTGTATGTATCTTGGTGTTTGTTCGCGCGCATCCGTGCGTGTCTACCTAAAACATTAGAACTAGTTGGGCACAAGTTCATCAGACTTGTTAAACATATACTTATTAGTACGACGAATTGACGTTTATGTATTTCGTTCTCGCCGTATTTATATTTCCAAAGTGACAGTAATTTTTACATTTTTGGTAATGTGCTATTTTTCCGAATTTCGTAAAACTTTGTACACTTGCAGTAAATAATATGGCGAGTTATTGTTCATGTATTTTGTCCAAGTATTTATCATGTTTTTTCAAAACAGTGACTATATAATATTTATCACAAGAGATATACATGGGTCCCCTATTACAAATGTCATCAACTCGGTACTCATATAGCATTTATCACTTCACATTTATTTTGTCCATGTCGTGGTCACATATTAAAGAGCGTTCTTTTAAACGTTCTTGATTACACAAGATATTTTAGGAACGATATTTGAGAATTTCATCAGACTCAAATATGTTTCAGGTACTATGACTTTACGTGTATTGTTTTGGTTTACGCCATTGTTACATTTTCAAAATGGTAGCATTTTGGACTGGTTGCACGAGACATTTGAGCAAACATGTTTCCGAATTTTCTCAAACACGATACACGTATAGAACTTCGTAATATCATCCGATTTTTTTTCACGTAAAGTGCACATTTTTAAAACATCGCATATTTTGAAAATTTCGGGTACCGTTTTAGAGCTCGGAAACCGTTAAACCATTTCAGGCCTAGTCTTACATTTTAATAAGTCACTGTATTAGCTTTGAGTTTAATCGAGTTTATTTTTAGGTCCGTTATTTTGGAAGTTAGCTTGACATGAGTAAGTAAATATTTTTGTTCTGTTTCGAGAACTCCTCACGCGATTCCAGTTGAATTAAATATTTTGACAGTTCATCATCGAAACTTTTATTTACTCTAGCTTTATTGTAGTAGGTCTAACTATGTTAAAAGTGTACATGGCGGAAACAAATAAAGATATGTAATATTTCTTCACGTATGTGACGACTGTAACTTTCTGTATTAATTTGCATCCACATTTAGGAAAATTGACTTATTAATAGAGGTACATCAATTTCGCGGGTTCATCTGGCAATAGCCTATATTGCTCAGTCCTGTACACGCTCTGGATACAGTCGATTATTCATTGATAGAGATGATGGTTTATCGCGGGAAAACTTGACTATTTGCTAGGCTTCAACGAACGTTCAGCTTATCGAAATATTACTGTCTTTTCCTTGTACGCGAAGCTACTGCCCTATTTGACTAAGCCATTAAGAATACCGCTATTTTAATATTTGATGCACGTTATTGGTCTATAGACAGCTACGTTGTGTCAGTGTTTTCAATGGTATGTTGGCACAAAACATTTTCGCGATATACCATCATCTCTATTCATTGGCTTACAACCTTACAAGCGATAGCTCTATGAATCATTTCCTTATTTACTACTGGCTTGCAGTAGTCAAATGCGTTTCGTGACAGCCGCCAGCTAATCACACACGTGATTATGAAGTATATATGTTTGGCGTTCAACCTGACCTGGAATGTATTTGCGAAATTGACGTACCTCTACTTATTAACTATACCAGTAACGTCCATTTTCCATGTTAACGTGTCAAATAAATTCGCCTTATGTGTAAGAGTTGTTTTATTACTGTGAAGGTAACGTTGTATTACTTCAACTTGCTTTCAGTATGTGTTTGAACTTTATAGGGCAGTGTGTCTATAGGCCTCAAGACTTCCTTGGTGGAACACATTAGATTAACCAATACATAGTTAGATTTAATTAATTATAAAAATTTTAAAAACTTCAATCTTTCAACTAAACGTACTAAATTATACATCCTATATAACATTGTTTCATATATTTTTGTAATTTTAAATCTTTCGCACAGAAGTTATAAAATTAGTTAATGCAATTAAAAACAATTTTTTTTTTAATTTTCATTTTTTCCAGTGCTTTCTTTTCACATTAAAAAGGCTTGAAAGTAGACATTGTAGCGTAATCGTGCCCAAATGCGTATGTATTTGTCAGTAATACGATATAATTAGTGTATTAATAACGGATTACGTATCCCGCTGGTTTTTCGTAATATGTTTCTGTCCGACTGTTAACAGTGAGTTGGGCACCTTAGCGTCCGAGAATACAAAAAAAATGTTTTGAAGGTGTTTTTCAGTAGGTAATCATAATAAATTCCACTTTCAGTTTTAACTACTACATACCTTTAAATTGCTGTCATAAATCACAAAGTTCATAATACGTATCAAAGGTTAGCTACCTTTAACCCACTACAATATGTGAATTACAACACTTTATTAAATTGCGTTCTTGGCTCAGTAAATGTATGTACCAGTAAATCAATTTTTCTGCTAACGCTTAATAATGTAATATGTTACCTAGCAAATTTTTAGTGATTTGAATTTATAATCACATGCACTTTAAACTAGTTTATCTTTGCTTTGAGTACTTCTGTAACATGTTAAGTAATATTAAGTTTTCATACAGTTAACCTAGCTAGTTTTTTTTAAAGAAATAGTGTGTCTAGCATTCGAGAGGTCGAGGATTTAAACCCATTTGTTATGCATTACTTGGGTGGAGTTTGTCACGCAGATTTTCTTGCCATTTTCAGGTAGGTTTCTTAAGTTTCTTGGAAACTGACGTTGTCAGGTATTCATCTATTAGAACAATTTCATAATAGTGCCGGCTTATCCAAGTAAATGATAATAATGTTTACCAGCGCCTGCTTATACAATTAAATTATAAACGTGTTTACCAGCGCCGGTTTATAGAAGCACATGATAATCTTCTTAACTGTTCAAAAATAAATTATGTATCGTGTAGCTGCTCCCTTCTGAAGAAATTATTTAATATTATGTTAAACACTATTTCGCTCTTAATTTTTAAAGACTACGATAATTGTGCACTTTCAAGAAATTATGCTGTGTTTGTGACATCGTATTTAAAATACATGCATGATTTCTCTTTTAAAAGCAGCTTTCACCTTTATTTAATATCTGAGAGTATATTTATAAGTATTCAAAATTATTGTAGTCATGATCCCATTATTTCACGAAATTTTAGCGTGGCCTTTCTTTACTGAGTAAATTAGTTCATGATTTTATACAGTCATAAGGACAGAATGTTTACCTAAGTGTAACTTTATAATTCATGGACTGTTATTTTCTGGCTGACTGATCAGGTCCCGCGACCCGGAAAATTTTCGGTAGCAAAACCCACTGACAGTTCTCTTTCCACTCTTGCCCTTTCCCACCCTCGTTTTGTGAACTGACACCGCGGTTGAAATGGAAGGCCATTAATAATTCATACGGACTTGTCCGACGAGGGCGAGAGAGCGTGCCTGCTCAAGTGTAAAACTAGGAACGGCTATAAAGGTGGGAAATTCTGTAGCTCAACTCGAGTTAAGATACTTGAAGATGATGTCGTCAGCAAGCTAATCTTATTTGCGTCGACGCAGCTGTAAATACATAGGCTGTTGAGATTTTTTTTTTTTGTTGAGATTAAGCGACAAACATTTTTTTATTCCTCGTCGCAATGTTAGTATAGAATTGTTTAGCAATGTAATCATCCTTTTCATGTGAATTTTTTATTATTATTTTTACTAATTTTCCGCATGAAAGGATTACAGAGGATATAACAGTCTAAGCCAACGAAAACTATCAGTATTTACGTATAAAAGTTCTGAAAATATATATTTTTTTAAAGTGGTGAAATATATTTTCGCCAGTTTTTTTTAATTTAGTTATTTTAGTCTAGAGTACAACGAAAATTGAATTGTGAAAAAAAAAAAAAAATAATAATAATTTTGCGAAGGGAATAACATTCGGTCATATCTTCGAAAAGTTCAACAGAAGCTTACACAGGTTTAAAATATTAGAAGATAAGCTGTAGATAATTAATGGATTATTTTAATCCTACTCTTAAGCTGGTGCTATACACTGTCACTGCCAACGTTTCATCAGTACGGCTGAACTACACGGTTGAGGATATATAGATGCTTGAATGATTCAATCTCCTATACAAAATTAGTCACTTGTTTTGTGTAATGCATTTCGGATTATTTGTTCTGTATCGTCAGTTAGTAAAAGTGTACTGTGGACCAGTAAAATACTTATTTTTTCCTCTTGTTTCTCCAAATATCAAAGTGATTACAAAGTTTCTGTGGAGGTCGTTAGTTTTATTTTTGAGAGGTACCAAAAACGGTTGTTCAAGTGTTTAACTTTATATGTAATTGGCAACATTAATCTATAGACGATGCATTACATTTCGAAAAATGTCATCGAAACTCTAACATACATTCTATAAAGATGGTAGAAACTATCACGGTAACATAAATAGTTTGGTTGAAATATATTTTGGCGAATTCAGCCAGTGAAGTCTCTATATACCTTTCATATTACATGAAAATATATTAAAATTTTGCCGATTAAGTCTCTGTGACTTGCGTATAGTAGTAATAAAATATGGCGTATATTGAAAGTCGGATGAAATACACCTAGTTTATATATTAATACGTATATGTTTTAAATACTGGAAATAATATTATTATTTTCAGTATTTAAAACACATTAGGGATCTCTGATTTTCACTGAATTCATTTTGAACCAACTTGTTTCAATATCTTATATGCACATCTACAGCTTTGCTTGATAGATATTGGCATCGTTCATAAGTTGGGACGTCTATCATTTGACTACACCATTCAGGAGAAGGTTACTGCGAAACCACGTGTCTTTGATTTGTAAGTGTTGTACAGTCCTATCACTGAGCATGGAACACAGCTGAAAATATGTACAAGTTGGTTTTAAATTCGTTTCGTAAGTCTTTTATCCATGTGGATGAGTATTGCTGGCTGCAAATCGTGCGCGAACAAGCTACTTTTTCCTTTAAAAAAAAACCTAGCGATATAGTGCACTGGTTAACCATTTTAATCTCATTCTGGAACATTGGGGTTAGAGTCCAGGTTTGATCATTCTAATTTCGGTTATTTGTGATTTTCCGGAATCACTCTCGAGGAATGTCGGGATTGTTTTTAATTACATGTCACATTTAGATTATAACACCGATTTTAAAAAGGACTGCAGTTCTCTACATAACATTACAAATCCGTTCAACTTTAATAAAGATGTAGGGCAACTGCATAGTTTTTTTTTATGTTATGAGGAGCTTTCAACGGGCAACCTGACGCCAATTGAGCTCTTGGGGTCGATGTGGCAAAAGGGTAAGCGACGAAGAATTGACCTTAGTTCCCGCGCACCCAGGTTCCTATCACGCTCGCTTTATTTCGATCACACAAAATCCCAAGCGGT
Source organism: Medauroidea extradentata (assembly GCA_003012365.1). Lineage (NCBI taxonomy): Eukaryota > Metazoa > Arthropoda > Insecta > Phasmatodea > Phasmatidae > Medauroidea > Medauroidea extradentata. The sequence continues at coordinate 11,602 of PNEQ01041628.1, forward strand.
GACGTCATAACATTAATACAGAAAATTTAAAGTATGCGGCCCCAGACCAGCGATCTGTGTGTAGAACCTCAGCCGACAGACGCTTTTTCGATAACTGCTCAGCGTACGTCAGTGACGTCTGCTTAGGAATAGCATTCATATGATCTTTGAAAGAGCTGTACAATGGAAGTGCATGACTGGATTTAGTTGCTTGGACATACTCCACTTCGCAGTGGAGTATGTCCCAGCAACTAAATCCAGTCAATAGCATTCATAGACCGTTACACGCGTGTATTTCAGATCCTCCATTTACCTCCAGTTCGACCGCTCGGCGCAGTGGCTAGAGCGCCTATCTGCTGGGCCAAGAGTCCTGGCTTCGATTCCCGACCTAGGTCAGTATTTACAGTTGCCTCTCCGGGTTCAGGACTGCATCCTCATCGCCATACCTACTGAGGGCAATGACAAAACTCCGCAGAATCTCCTCGCCTAGTCTGCCTCAGAGGACGACGTGTTTTTATCATCCGGCCCCCTCTGTGGTTGCTAACCTGTCTTCTGGTAGAACACCAATCATCATCATCATGTCATAATTTCCCTCTAAAACTTATTTTCTCACATGGGTGTTTTGCGGTCGACTTGAGGTATAAACATCATGGCGCAGAATCTTTTAAAAGGCGGGCGTGTACTTTATACCCTTATATTTAATACTTTGTCATAAAATGATACGGCCACCAGCAGTGGCGGATCCAGCATTGCTTTAAAGTGGGGAGCTATGCTTTAAAAAGTGTATACATACACCCGAAGCCAAAAGCGGATGGTCCGGGGTTCCTCCCCCGGGAAAATTTTGATTTTAGAGATGCAAAATGGTGCTTTTTAAGGATTTACACACAAAAAATTTAATTACATAAGTAAGAAAAGTTTTAAATAAATGGTGTCTTAAAAGTATATAGTGCTGATAAAAATTAAATTAGAAAAAATTAAAAAAATAGTCTGACCTTAAAAGATGAGGCGGGCCCCAATGCCCCCCAGCCCCTTAAATCTGCCAGACAGGTTGAGTGACTTACGCCAAGTGGCTAGGTGGATTCGATATGCGCGTGCTGCGTCGTCCTTATCGCATCCGCACTTCTAGGCCTCGAACTCGCAGAATATACTCACCCAGGAGGCCACATTAACGTCTCGAGGACAGAAATGTCAAAAAGGATTTGGGAAAGAATAGACCTTGGCCTGCAGTTACAAACCACCCCATCACTTTCCTTGCGAGATTTGTGAAAATCGCTACAGAAATTTGTGAACATACGATTTGCAATATTTATGTTTTCCAATCTGCTCTCAGTAAATTTACACCTACATACAATTGATACGAATTCGTGGATTGTTTCTTAGTTCGTTATTCATTTTATAAGTAACTGAATTGTAATTTAGAATTATAGGCATACAAAATTCGTGCCCGATTACGTTGATTAGTATGTAAGAAAATAGAATACACGGTAATGAGTAGGGCTTATTTGAGGATTTCTTTGAATGGCGAACTTTTAATTCTATTAGCTTTTTCGGCTTGGAATAGCTAGATTTATAACCTTGTCACTATTAATGGACCTGTTATAAGGTGTGAGCAATTACGACATTCTTTTCATAAGACAACAAAGGCAGCAAACTACTCTTCCTTAATTGTTTTGAACTTTATTTCGTGCAATAATCAGTTTAAATTACACGTTGTCCTAAGTGGGGTTTGATACTTTCAAAAGATGACTTTGGAAGTGTTAATACAAAAGCGACAAAACGAGAACAAAGACAAGAGCGCGTAATTTCGGTCAAAGAGGCGGCAGAAGTACTTCGCCGGACAGGCAGGGCACGATAGTCCTCAGGACATCAGCCCTTGTAGAACTTCAAGAACTTCGACCGCTGGCCCGGAGTGTTTACATAGAAACATCCTTGAGGATTCCCCCCGAGTCCCGCGGCACTATTTGCTTCGGGCAGAACTTACGTGTTCTTCCTCTGACCCATGACCGCCGAGCGGTGTGCGAAGCTTCGGTTGATAAAAGTTTATTCCATGAAAGCTCAACGTATTTTAGCAATGTCTGCTTAGGCATAGCAGTCCAATAATGTCGTACGTGTGTATTTGCATTTTAGGTCATCCACTAATATTTCAAACGTATTTTTTTCGCGGTAGAGTTGGGCAAACACATTGTTTTTGCAGACCATTTTGGGTACGAAAATCTTAGTGCTGAAAGTTTTGAATGGTAGAGACGTAATAATACACCTTTACTTTTAATATTACGTCATAAAATCATGGTCACCACTGACTGTCTTATAGAAGCATTCTGCCAGCGTGAAGACCAAAACCCAATTTCAGCGACCCGTGCCTAGAGGCTAGGCTGAGGCGTGATATGCGTCCTACGTCGCGCTTCGCACATATATTCTGTGGCTGTTCGATATTATCAATGTCTGCCGTGTACGCGATGTTTCGGTACATCGATGACATCCGATATTTTCTGATATACTAATATCAAAATGCCTGCATATGGATAACCTCAAATATCAACATTAATTTTCGATATAAATTTTTATATACATTACTGTGTATTTCTTTTCCAATATCACCTTTTTGATAACTATCAATTTTCTTATCAATTCTTTTCCAATATCACCTTTTTGATAACTATCAACTTTTGTATCAATTTTCCCAATAACGATTTCTCGACTGCTCGAAAGTATGCGAAATAAAAATCTGCACCTGATATCATTAAAGAAGAAATAGACACGTGATGATATGTGTGGTGGGTTATTTAGACTAAGAACATTGATATGCTTGTCTTCAAAAACGTGATTCTGAACTTAGAGCAAGTTTTGAAAGTTAATTTACTTATTTGGCTCTGTAGAAAGGCATTTTCATATTTAATTTTAAAAAAATTCTTGTTTTGAATGGTATATGACTTATTACGTTTAACGCCTATCTTATTGTAATTTTAACGTATTAAGAATTATTGGCTGTAGGCCTGTTAGAATTAATCAATGCTATCGAAAGATCGATGTTATCTGAAACATTTTTATCGAAAGTTGGTTGGCGTACTTGAAAACCGTAGAAAATTGGCAACCTTGCGTGGGCTATGGTTTTAGATGTTGCTACACAGCACAGACCGACGTATGTCTATCGCAGTTTCTTTTTTGTCTTATTTTTATGTTTCGAGATAAAACAAGAAAGTAATACAAAAAGTTTCTGACAGTGTTATAGTACTTAGAAATTGTATCTATAGTTTGAGTTTTGTTTTGAAGATGTTATTCGTTGTAGGCTTATTTAACACATTTATGATGACTTTGTGGATTTCGCAAAAAAAAAAAAAATTACACGTGCTGCACATTTCTAGGGCCAGGCAGACATCCTCCTTAAAGATGGCGAATTCCATAAATGTGGCCGCAGACCACTTTTGTTACACAATGTGCTAATGTTTCTTGCGTGTTTAGTCATAGTATTTATTATCTGCATGTCGATCCTGCAGTGATCGGCCTACGGTAAACATGCATTCTGTTCTCCTGAATGTCGGCCACACACTCAGCATCACTGACTACCGTGTTGCATATGCGACTGGCGCTCGATGAGCATATTTTTATACTTGCGTCCATTTTTTTACATTTATTTTAAACAATTGCAAATAACTCGAATATTTTTTAACAGATTGCTTTGAAAAATTTTGAGACTGTGTGTAGTCATACGATACGCAATTTTGCCAGAGTTTTTTTTTTATAATGTACCTTTTTTGCTAGTAAAATAATTATTTTGGTTCATTTTGGTTTATTTTGACAAAAAATATGTGCTATTTCGAGGGAAATATCTAAAAATCAATTTGGTGCATTGCAACATAAAAATTCAGAGAGAAACGATGATATATAAGTGTTAAAACTGTCAGAATGAATTTTTTATATGTGTATTAATTTCCGTTTAAAAAAATATTATTTTCGAAACCACTACAAAACTAAAGAACAAAGCCTTAATACTGTATGCACGAAAATATTTTGTTCATCATTTGTTTTCAGTGCCTTATGTTCGCATCTATAGCTTTGCTTCAAGATTATTGGAAGTGTGTCCTTGTGGAGAGGTCAATCATTAGATTGTGCTAATTAGAATAAGATAACTGTGATGCTACAATTGTGTGATTTTATAGTAGAACTAAGGTTACTTCTATTACTGGTTAGAATGAAAATACATTTTCTTATGGGAGAGTTTGGCACAGGGAAACTTTCTGCCTCAAGTTTCGCTACAATCGCATGTGTACCAGAAAAATACGAAACTGTAGTAAAATTAAATTTAAATAAACTTGGAAATGATAGAAATCATTTAATTTGATTTAAAGTGAAAAGAATCCGATTTCGCGTTTTAAATTTTAAACTTAAAATCCAAGAATTCTCTGTTATTGGTCAGGTTGGTGCACTAACGATACCAGTGCTCAAGCGGCATAAATTTTCCCTTTGACAATCTTATAGTATTGATCTTTCAGGGTGGCCACCCACCTGGAAAACCTGGAATTATCTGGGAAATAGTGGCCATCTGGGAATATCAGGGAAATTTCAGGGAATTTTTGGTCCAGATGAGAAATTTCAGGGAATTTTCATACCTCGTTCATTCTGAGATTCCGCAAAAGTCATGAAGGATAGTGGAGTTTTAAAAGCATTATAGAATTTCTGTTCAAAAAATTACCATCGTGTAGAGGTGATTATACTCCATTGTCAAGAACGTAGTCTTTTCTACTGAATGTTTTGTCAAGTTCACTAGCAATAGTGTCAGTATGAACTTGAAATATTTACATTTATTGGAAAATGTGCTGAATAGAATGCCAGGATGTTGTTTTCATACTTGCGAAAGTCAGGGAAATTTTGGGTTTTCTGTCAGGAAAATCAGGGAAAAATCAGGGAATTTTCTTTGATGCAATGTATGGTTACTCTGTTTGTATAATCTGTACTAGAATTAACCTTAGTAGAGCCATAAAACGCCGAGAGTTAAATACATCCAATCACTGACAATGAAGAAAAACTCTAGACGTGCACATAAGATATTAGAGCAAGTTGGTGCAAAATTCTCTATACCTAATATTAGTGGCTCCATTCATAGTTTTTAGACAAGTTACGTCCAACGAGAGCGAGCGAGCGTGATGGTGCAATGATAACACGTTGGACTCGCATGGGAGGACCCGGGTTTGATCCCCGGTTCCGGCCATCCTGATTTCAGTTCTCCTTGGTTTCCCGGGATCTCTCCGGCCAAATACTGAGATGGGTCCTTCACAAAGGCCATGGCCGACTCCTCTCCCAGTTCCTGTCATTGTACCAAGTTGTGTGTCGCTGTCTATAATGACCTCTCTGTGGACGAGACGTAAAGCCCACTTAAGAATGTTCAAGTGCCTTTAATATCTACATTTCAAATTTTTTTTTTTCGAATCAGTATTACTTTTGTAGACGATACTTGTTAGTACAGTTTCCTTAAAAAAAAGTTAAAATTTTTATTTCGCGCTGCCGTGCAAATAGTGAAAACCTTTTGACGTACTTCAACGAAATAATTCTCAGAGAAATATTATACCATGGATTACGCAACAACATAGTAGAAAACTCACAGTGAACAACTTTTGTTGTTTAATTTGAAACATTTTCTCTGTACTTTTGCGATTTTTCAAAAGATTCGAAATAATACGTTTTGAGTTTATAACTGTTAGGTTACATATCCCATCGCACTTTATTTTACTACAAATTATTTAATTTAAATAACTCAGTTTTCACTATTTGCATGGTAGCGTAACATGCAAATATTTAACTTTGACACATCGTCATGAGAAAACTATACGAGCTAAAATTAATTATTTCGTAAGAGAACACTTATTTCACAATTACCGGCCAAAACTAAAATTATTTCATGAAAATGTAAAATTTTAATTTTATAGCACTCGAACACACTGAAGAGGCCGTTCCAGTGTTTCAGGCGCATTTATGCAACCCGCATTAACTATTTAAATTAAGGCTAATTTTATTATCGCTGTAGCAATGAGAGTATTACACATATCAACATTATCTCAACGTCTTATCAAAGACACAGTCGTTCTTATTTTCGCTGCGTTCTGCAAAATCAAGTATAACATAAGGTTACGTTATTAACGCGATACAAAAATAACCGTTTTGTAAAATTAGTAGCAACCATTCTTTTAGCCTTGACTTCGTCAAACGCAGCGAAAATAAGAACGACTGTGACATTAGTAAAACGTGAAGATAATGTCGATGTGTGTAATACACTTATTGCTATATCGATAATTAAATTAGTCTTGATTGAAATGGGAATAATGCGGGTAGCATACATGCGCCTGAAACACTGACATGGCCTCTTAATAATTTTACTTACGTCCAGTGCAGTCCTGCGTACTGTAAACTCTACTGCTTCCATTCTAAATGTTACACGGTACAGTATTTAGCTTTAAGCTGAGTTGGAGTAAACTCATATAGTAGTTGTATGAACAGTGATCAGCTCGTTAGCCAGGGGCACACGGCAGATCGCGACTGCCTGGCTACTGGTTAAGAAGTTTCTGAAAGGGTTTAAAAAATCGTAATTTATTAATGTTTTGTTATCCTAAGAAATTGTGGCTCTGTAACATTCTGACTTGCATAACGAGCTGCAAAAATATGAAATTTGGCTACAATTTGCGAAACTAGAAGTATTTGAATGGTTAGCGTTATCTTACAAAATAGCAGATCTTCCACCAAAATTATAAAATGATACAATGTTGTCTGATTCGGTTTATTATTACCGAAATATGACGAAAATCCTTTAGTCTAGTCAATGCTGTCTTTTAAATTGCGAACGTACCGTACCATGCATCTGTACACTTATTGCGTACATGATGAACAATTAAAATATAACCGTTGCTAAAATCAGTAAACGGTTCTCGAGATATGACACATAGCGCCAAAGATTTTCTAAATATCACTCATTTAGGAAGTAAGATACATTCGTTGTATGAACATTTTATGTGTTCTTGCCTATTTAGGCCTGCCGAGATGAAATGAATTATGTTCATGGGTTCAGAAGTTTTATTTGGAGGGGTGACACGCATACACACACACACACACACAAAGACAAAGACGTGAACGTGATTTCATTAAGGTTTTCCTTCATACGTAGTCTAGCGTTCACGCCTCCGAATGGTTAAAATTTTCTACAAATTCTCTTCTTTTACTTTTTCCCCTGAAAAAAAAAACTCATTTTTTTTTTTAATCCGAGGAATCTTACTTACTGGGCTTTGTACTTGTTCGCGAATTTTTCCCGTAATATCGCGCAGTTCTTCAAGAAGAAATTTGTCTTATTTGAGAGCATACTGGTTAGTCGTTTAGCTCTTGTTTCAAAATAAAAATTTTCTGGAACGTTCCAAGTTCTCATAAATATCTTCCACCTATACGAAGAATGCTGTAAAATGTCCATTCATTAACAACCTGTGACGGACAATGAAGTTAGTACAGACCTGTTTTTATGAGTATGTTTTTTTTTTCTAAGGTTATTCCCAATACATTAGTTAGAATTGCTTTAACTTTAAAACATTTTTAAAACATGAAATGAGGCTATAACTTATTTCGTACAATTTTCTAAATTATAAGTACAACGGCAGCTAAGCGCTAAACAAATATCTTTGTTCCTTTCGCTCCTTTAAGAAATACTGTCCTTAACATTCATAGTGTAGCAATGAGTTTTAGAGGTGAGATGAACGATTTCTGTAAAAAAAACATGTAACAGATCAGACCTTTTTTTTCTAGTGACGTGTTTATCGCATATTTCTGACAGAACAGGTACTCAGATTCAAACATAACATGGGTGGAGTTATTGTCTATTCTCTTCCATTTCCATTTCTTTTAGGTTCTTTGTTGTTTTGACGGGCCGAGGGAGACATTGCCTCATTTTCCATTTTCATTCCATTCATCCATGCAGCTTATAAAATGTTGTACCTTTATTTGACGTGTCTATTGCCAACTTAAATTCGACGTAGTTGTACAAAAAGCAAGCAACCCACAAATTATTTATCTTGAGATTATCATACCAAGTGCAAGGAAAAGTTCCAAAGTATGTTCTAGAATAAGTACAAGTATTAAATATTAATATTTGAAGGAAAACAGTAGCTCAGAAAAAAAAACTGTCTGTGCAAGGTTTAGATACACACAGTAGGCTTTAACGTTGATATATATCTGTTTCTGGGAACCGTGGGTCGGTACCTTCCTGCATAACTACGTTCAACTGAATCTGCATTGTAGCTATTTCTATAGTGCATATTAATAGGTACGGGTTGGTTGTGTTTTCCCAAAGCAGTGCGCTGAGCCATCGATTGACCAGACGGTGTTTGAAAGTGCAGGGGTGACTGGCGACCTCGTGACCTTGCTGGCAGCTGGAGAGAGAGTGTGTTGGCGTGCAGACTGCCGCTCGGAGGGGGGTTCGCCGTCGACGGATGTTCGGGTACGGGAGAGAGGGTTGGCAGACTCGGAAGTGAGAGTCGCTAATTTTAGCTGCGGGACATAGCACTCACTGGCTCCGCGAGCACGGGAAATTACACGGCCTCGTCTCCACACTTCACCCTCTGCCTATGACCTCCAACCAGCGCTGATCACTCTGGGGCAGGGGCTGAGGGAGGGTTGTCGACAACCTGCCCCCGTGTAATCTAGAGGCTGTTTACTTGTAACCCTCGTCTGTGGGCGTGTTTCACTGTACCACAGACTTAATAGCAATACAGACGTGAAATGACGCGGTGGCTCTTTTGATACTAGCGAACTTCTCTGCTTATTGGCTGCCCAAGTTTGTTAATACAGGCCCCGTGTCTGTTTGGATCCTGCATGTTACGGCAGGTTTCCAATTGGCCCGGCTACCGCCTAGCAGGGCAGGCTCCCTGTGTGTGTGGGCGCGTGCGCGTGTGTGCATGTGGTAGTGTACGTGTGTACACATGCACATTAACTTGTTGAAAAGTATTCCTAAAACTGTTATCAGTTATTTTGACTTATGAAGTTAAATTGTGAAAGTAAATATAAATGTTATATCGTTCAGATTTTGAAATGCTGATTTGTAATAAGTGAACCGTAGACGTTCACGAAAATTCAGCAGGTTAGTCCATATTTACATTTCAACTGCAATTGTTTTTAAATGTATTCATGTAAAGTTTTAATGCGTTCAAATGCTCGCTATTTCTACCAAGCTAATATTTGTTTCCTGGTCCTTTTCTATGATGTAACCGAAGATAAACACTTAAGTTTTCGTATACGTAAAAGTACGTTTCGTAAATGTTCGTTATTGATGACGTAACCTGCACAAATATACAGAATAGTATTTTTAATTAAATGTTCGCAGGGGTTACATATTTACGTTATGTATGTATATATATAATACACACATACATATGCCTATATATAACATGCATATATTATGTATATATATAGCTTAATATAAATACACGTATATTCTCTACATATACATATATACACGTACATTTACATACACTCTAAAAAATAGTTTGTAAATGTACCAGACGTGCGTATAGGAGCGCTAAGAAAGTAGGTATGGTAGAATAGTTTCCCAGACATCCATGGTAGCACTCCTTAACATTTTTATAAAACAGCCAAATGCATACTAAAGTTACCAGACTTGTATTGTAACAACTGTAAAGGTTTGCATATTCACAAGACGGAAATATGGTAACTGTCACATACTGCGTCTGGGATAATAACTTCCTAAACATTCAGGAAGTTTTTTTACAGTGTACACATATACATATATAGACGTACATTTACATATAGGCCCTACACATATACATATATAATCTTTCGTTTTTATGTTAAATTGACATTCGAAACTGTTCGTTTAGAAAGATAAGTAAATAAGTAAATCTGGGCAGTTTTGCTATCCACTTCTTGGCAGACCCGGATTCCAGTGTTAAATTAAACGTTATGTTTCTTCTTAAAGTGTGAAACCACCCTTGTAACTAGTATATTACTAAAACACACTTCTTTGTTCCAAATCGAAACCTAATGAAGGCGACCGTCTGAAATCTGCCTGTGGATTAGAATACCCGGTCGTAAATGGGTGTATATTACAAACTCTGAATTGCGTATGAGTGGTCAGTTAGGCACTTGTATTTAAAACTATTTATTTACATTTGGAATGTATTACATTAAAGCCACCAGCTATACTGCTCAAGTTTACTTCTTTTAACCAGGTTTTATACACGAACGTTATTTCAAGTTGCATTCCAGTAGGCTTACCATTACATTGTAAGTTTATGCGTCAGAACGATGGACATTGATTTACGGAAATTTGCGAATCCGGTCTTACGTATTTTCACTAACTTTTATCTCTCAGTGAACGTGTATGATGATGAAGAAAATTGGCCTTTACAACACAAGAAAACAATACGACGTGATATGGAAGAAACGTTCAAAGTTGTTCTACCGCATTTTCCCGTGAATTCGTTTGCTCTGGAGACCAAAAATACGTTACGCAATATTATTGAGTTAAACACTTCGGTAGTTCTATATACAGTCTTATAAACAAAGCGAAGTTAAAAGTGTCTGAAACTGCGCTGAAGTGATATATTCACAAAGTAAAATCAACTTCGAGACTGTATATTTATGCAAATATTCCGTAGAATTACAGCCTACTTCAGTGAAAATGTTAGTTAATCCGGAGAGTTGTTTAAAAAGTAGAATTTGATATTATTCTTACTTTACGGTTGCTTGAATAACATACGTATTTACGGCTAATTTTTGTTTTAACTTTAAGCTTCAAGCCTTTCTTCGCAAAGCCGCGCGATGTGAAAACCCGAAGTTTTTTTAATTTTCTTCTTCTGGAAAGATTTTTAATATTCTCAGTTTTTCATTGCTTTTTTTTCTGCTTCTCACATTACTTTTTTTGCTTCTTAGAAAAATGCAAAGTTCCGTTTTATGAGCATCGTTTCATCGCTCATCGTTGTTACACTGCTACACATTATTGCAGTCACTGATCTGCGACTTGTAGTTCGTGTTCTCGCCATTACAAGAAATAAAATGAAATATGTTATGCCTCTGTGCAGTTGCATAGTAGTTAATTATTTACTGTTCTGGATCACGTTTCTGATTCGGTACACACACTTTTTGAGATAGAAGTTATTAACTGCAGCCGTATTCTCTTAGTCGTTTCTCGAAATCAAGTCTTGTTTGACTGCAAAAGTTTTCGATATCGGCCTTTTTACTTAACTTTTAAAATATTTTAACACGTACTGAAAGTAATTTAAATTCTACAAATTCTGCACGCAGTATGCTGCTTGCTGTCTTAATAGAATGTTTTACTTGTCTAGTCCGTTGTAATTTGTATGTCCGTTGTTTTTGTATTTTGTTTAGTTTCATCCTGTTATTGGCCGTATGGCTGTTGGATGGCACTTTAATCCTAATAAATGGAATGAAATTATTATTATTATTATTGTTTAAATTTTTGGTAGACGTGCAAGAAAAAAAACGCATCTTAACGAAAAACGGGTTTTCATTTCAGTTCTTTATAAAATCATTGTTAACTCATTTCTTACTAAATACTATATTATTATTATTGTTATTTGCATCCTTTCACATCAGCATCCTGAGATAACGCGGTTTGTAAACAGGGGAAAATATTACGAGCAGTGGCGTAGCCAGGATTTGTGTTTGGAGGGGTTTCAAATTGTAAAGTTTATAAAGGAACACTGATGCCCACAGTCAAAGTGGTGGGAGGGGGTCCAGGGGGATATCCCGTTTCCCTCGTCCTATCATTCCGGCGCTGCTCCATACTCACCTCACTTCACCTCTCACCGGCGCTAAAGACATCGATGTCGAGCGCTGACCAAAATCTCTCACTCACACTCCAGTGCGTTTGTTGAGGAAAAGAAGACACACTTCAAAGTGTGTCGTTGTGTTTGAAAAAATACCGTCCGCTTATTAAAAACATCATTACTTAGCTCCTAAAAAGTGATAAAACTGGTTTTTACACATTGCTCTAGCTGGGAAAATACCAGCCGTATTTGTAAAACAAAATCGTAGGAACATACCTTGGACCTTAACGCATCCTTTCCACGAATAAACTAACAGTGTCATCGCTTGAAGTCCAGTTGGAAAGCTAGTGGCGGCTCGAGGGTTGTTGACAGGGAGGGCACAGCTTGCCGAGAACTCTACACTCCCTGCACTGTTAAAAGTTTCTGTAAATTCACGGAAATATTTACAGAAAAGTACTGTAAATTTACGGAAGTGGTTTCCGTAATTTTTGTTTACAGAAATGTGTCCGTATTGCCTATAATTACTGTACCACTACTGTTTATGTTAAAATGAAGACAGCGAAGTAACGAGCAGAGAAGAGATTTTGGTGCAGGAGAAGTCACGTCAGTTTTGTACAGAATTTCTCTGAGCTGGTGCAAGCAGCACTAAGGAACTATAAAAATTAGATAACCATGTTGAAAGTGTACAGATTTCGTCTTATGCGGGTATGTACCTTTAAAGTTATTTATTTCTATAGAATAAAATCTTTTTCCCATAGTGTAACTAATGCAGTTCTCTAAAATCAGGATGTTAAATACAAAAAGTTGTCTCTTAAGAAATTGATATCTTACCACTGCATGGAACTCACTTGTTCATAACTTGTCACTGTGGTAAAATACTTAGAGCTTCTGCCTGGCGATTGCAAGGTCGTAGGTTCGAATCCCAGCAAGTACAAAAAATTTTCAGGTTATTAGATAGTGCGTCAGAATCTCGGGAAAACTTAGTCAATAAGAATACGTTGTATTTCTGAAACAATAAGTGCTATTAGGTTAAATAAATTAAATTTTTTGTGGAAAACGTATTGTCCGTAATTTTACGGAGGGTTCCGTTATAAAAAAAACTGAGTATCAGTTACTTTACGAAGATTTCTGGATAATTTTTTGCCTGTACTTTTCCGTAATTTCACGGAATTTTTTTTCTAACAGTGTGTGAACGCGTCGCCGTATACACGTGACCGTGAAATATCTACTGGCTACTTACTGTGTTGTGAGCAGTCAGTAATACGCGGCACCTACATACCAGCGTGTCAGTGGATGTAGCGTCAACTAGCGCACAACAATATACATTTCTCTGCAACTTGTGCTCTGCCTGGCAACATCCTACGTGCCGCCACTGTGGAAAAACTTTATATGAAAGCAGTCTAGTTTAGTACTCCGCGCGTAGAGGCGATGAGACATTTGGTGCACGTGTTAGAGTCGACCTATCGCCTTTCCTGATTCCGTGCCTGAAACGAAAAGAAAAGTTAATGCCCAAAGAACACAATCTGTTTTTATCCTTCTAACGTACTGGCCTGTCTCCGCGGACGACTGGTGAAATATGCAGCCGAATAATAAAACCCCGCGCAGATGAGACCTCGATCTATCGTCCAAAACCCGCCTGTTGTTGCGACTCGTTCAGCAAGTGTCGGAGGGAGGGGGGAGACAATTAATTTCCCCAATAACTGCCGGCCGCTAGTCAGTTTTAACGAGCGCCGCTTTCGTCTCGTCCGCCCTTCGTTGCTCTGGATCTGTAGGATTTCTGCAGTGGAATCAGAGGTGGTTATTTTTACCCCGTCCATTTCAATCTGGCTGGATGTTTTCCTCCCTCCTGCCCTGTTAACTCAGGTTCTCTGGTCGCAACAGACCACGCCCTCCCGACCCTCTGCGGGTCGAGATTGTACCCTTTTACAACACTACCGTAGAAACAGCAGTGATCATGTGTTGTAAAAAACAGGTAGTCAATGTACGTGAAATATAGGCAGGATATCAACTGTACCGACACACTCAGTGAGTTGATGTATTGTTCTTAATTGATAAGGCATGGCACTTAATTCATCTATAAAGCATCACTTTTAAATTGTTGGTTTCTCGAAGCCTATTTATAAAAATAATAAGGAAGAAAAAATAAAACCTATAAAACAGTGTTTGCCAACTTTTCTAGCAAAAATGTTTCTCGCGTAACTTCATTCTGAAGAACAATATCTGCTTCCGAAATATCATACATTTAATTGCGGCGTAACTTCATTCTGAAGAACAATATCTGCTTCCGAAATATCATACATTTAATTGCGGCGGAGCGTATTACGCTTAAGAAATCATCATTCTGGCTAAATGTTTTCTCATAAAGTTTGACGTTATTATTATATAGGATTGTTGTGTTGTAGTTATTAACTTAAAAAAAAAAAAACTTCCAGATTTCAATTAATGTTTTCAACGCTACTTTTCTCCCAAGTGATAACTGTATAGGAAACTTTCTGTGTGAACAGAACAATAAGGCAGATGTGAGTTGTTGAAAACTTTACCCTTTGTTACATCTTGGGTAAGGATAATTTCGTGAGTTCAATGTCCAGTATGTTAGAATCCACTATGCATATTCAAGCCCCGAATATTCGTTCATTGCCTGCTGTTTCAGTGAGTATAGCATCTAACGGACAAATGTGCGAGGCTCAAGGGGGAGTGTTAGATAATTTTATTGTATTTTCAGTTTTTTTAGTAATAACATTTTTTCAAATTGTATTATCAAGACTTTATCTTCGATAAAGCATAGGATATATTCTTAATAATTATAGGTTAACTTTCTTGAAATTTCTTGCAATGATTCTGCAAGACAAATTAATGAAAGATTCCATTATTTATGGCGAGCAGTTGACCAAGAATATATCATATGCTTTGTCGAAGAGAAAATTTTGATGATAGGCCTACTATTTGAATATCTAACACTCCCCCTTCATGGCACACAGAACGATAGGTTCTAAAATACAGTTCATTGAACTCGTGAAGTATTATTTTCCATATATCCCGAGTAAAGGACCAAAGAACAGCCAAGGATGTGTGGAAGGGTGTATCTTGGATCCTCGTTAGAATTCGGACATGAATAAAAAATGGCCGCATCCTTCATGATGCCCTTTTCAAGGATGCGAGGGTGCGAAGGATCCCTTTAGGCACTATTCGGAAACAGCCATTGTCTATTTATTGTGGTTTTTCTCACTTCTCCCTGCTTACACGGTACGTAAATGCATTTTCCTTTCTGTGTGAGTTACACTGTTTCTTTCTTCTGTGTTTCCTTATTCATTCAGTCGACTTGAATTTTGGTACGTGTATGTAAATTCGGTGGTCCTGCAGTGATATGGTAACCTAGACGTGATGCTGCGCCTAAACGCGTAACGCCTGTAATTCAAGACACCAGTATATTTTGCGTGGTTTTCAGACAACATACTAGATAGGCTCCAATCGGTTGTTCGCTTGCTGTACGCCTTTCAATGGCCTTGCAGTGTTGTGGACTGCAGCCAAGAATTATAGCCAATAATTTGCGGTAGTGATTTTTGGTGAAAATAATTCTGTAAGAGTTTGTTTCAATGTCTCGTGTGCACACATGCAGTCTTGCTTCATGTTCAGTGAATGGCTGCATTTAACTTTCAACATCTAGGGTTCTACCCACAAATCATATACGTGTTGTGTCTCAGTAGCCATATTCTCATTGATACAGTACAATGAGTGACACCTGTGCACAAATGCACACTGTCAATAACCATGAATCATAGCTGCACATGTGAATAGGCTTTCAAACAAAATGCTGCACGATTATTTTTCACCAATCACTGGCTCTACCAATAGCTAATAGCTCTCCGGTAGACTGACAAATCGCATGCGAACCCAATTACATATCATAGAGACAAGTGAGCAATGAAATCACATAGTGTGCTCGAGTGTGTACACATCAGTGGCGTCTAGTCTCTCGCCAAATAAAAACACGAATTTTTCACGTCCTAATAATTCAGTGTAGTCGTTCTTTGCAACCCATTGTTAAGCGCGTGTTGTAATCATGATAAATATCACGCATTCATATAAAAATAGACACACATGTTTTAGAAGATTGATATTTTATAATATTAATATTGTTGGCCATTAAACTTTGTCATATTGTGGTATTTATTTATTATTTTGAAGTTCTAAAAATTGTGTACTTTTATAGTAATAAGTGTATCAGTATTAATGATTGTGTATTTAAATATTAGTAGCTTTTATTTGCCAACAAATAGTTCAGTCCTTTTTAAAAATTATGCAGAAATAAGTATAATTTGGTATTATTTACAGTAGAAGTATTATAGCTTAAAAATCTACAAATACCACTTACATTTAAAATTTAAGAAAACCTTCGTTACACTAAACGAACCTTTAAAATAATAAAAAAAAAAAAACATTAATTTACATTTTTTGTTTACCTTTAAATTCGTCGGGGTACCGCTGAATAAACCAGATAGGTAGAAGAATTGACAAATAAAAGAACAAAACAGCAGGACCAAATCCACAAAATGACGTATCAATCTAAAAAATATTGAAATGTAGCCGAGTTTAATTTTTTGGGCTTGTCTTAGGGAATTGTCACATATGTACACACAGCATGCGTGAGTTTAGTTTTTAATTTTTTTTTTCTATTTTCCTATCTTAACCATCCATTTTTGTTTACTTACTTGTCCCCCGACGCATCTAAGTTTCAATAAAAATTTGAATTTATTATTTTTTATTCTTTAAACGATTAAGTGTTATATACTATTCTCTACCTAGTCTGACACATTTTTAAATACTTGTCGATATTAATACTCTTGCCTCTTCGTTTTTTCTTTTAAATTATGTCCTAATATTTTGTGAACGGGCAGTTCACATTCGTTGCACTGATATATGTTTAGTGCTCTGGAAACATTTTGTGTTGGTGATGATCTGTGGGATTGTTGGATGAAGTTATGAGTCCCATTACACGGCGCTGCTCTCACGAAATTAAAAAGCAAGTGCAGATGAAAACTTTAGTAATTTTATTTTTGCTCTGCCAACGAACTTCTGAGTACAAAATAAGAAGGTAGTATTTATTTCACTAATGTTTCACGCGCGCTATTTCGGTTCAATTTTATGCTTCAAGGAAAATAATCTAATTTGATAAATTGAATGCTAAGTTTATTCCTTTGTGTAAGATATCAATTACTTTAAACATTCTGGTAATATAACGGCTGGAATTATAAAGTGTCAGTTGGCACTTGCAATCAGAAGATTAACCGAGCTTATACATTTTTAGTCTACTTTCCTAAGGAAAAAGTAGGCTTATGAAATCACCTTCCTGTCTGTGTTCGTGCCCCTAAAAACTTTTGAACCAGTTCACCGAATTTCTTCAAACTGTGTACACATAGGTCTATAGTACTTTGTTATCTGATTTGACTTTTATATATTTCGTTTACGCCCTGATAATATTTTCTAAATTGCGGCTATTTAAACATTTTTCGATTAGGCTAGATATGTAAGGATCCGTACTTTGGAATTCCATCAAACTTGGTATTCATATACAACATACAAAGCAGACTTGAATTATGTGTATTTCGTTCATTCTGTGTTCATATATTCAAAACGGGAATTTTTATACATTTAGAATAGAATTACATATCTTAGGTACTGTTTTTCCGAATTTCACAAACCTGAAACAAATGTACTACATAAAATCTGACTTTACTTTTTGTGTATTTCGTTAATCCTATGTTCATATTTTGAAAACGGCGGCCATTGAAATATTTTTAATGTACAGTAGTACTGCATGTTTTATAAAATATTGCTCAGAATTTTACCAAAATTATAACACATATACTACATGCAAAGATGGCATTACTGCTTTGTATTTCGTTAATCCTCTGTTGATATTTTTGAATTGGCGGCTGTTTTTATATTACTATCAAATAACATTTCATTGGAATGATTTTTCAGAATTTCACCAAACTTAGTGCATATATACTACAAACAAAGCTGACTTGAATATTGCGTATTTCGTTCATCATGTATTTACATTTTCAAAATGGGGACCTTTTTGTATACTTTTGGCTTAGTATGACTTATCTGATGAAATATTTTCAGAAATTTCATCAGACGTGGTACACAAACTACATATAAAGCTGACTTGTCTTTTGTCTATCTCGTTTATCCTTTTTTTTAATATTTTGAAAACTGCGGCTGTTTTTTATCTTTATGATAGAAAGACATATCAGAGATTTTTTTCCTGAATTTAATGTAACTGTGTACTCGTATATTACTCAATAAGCTGACTTATTTTTCGTAAGTCGTTTGGCATACGTCTAAATCAATATAATATAGTATGCCTGTTTAACGTAAACGATTTTAACTGTCGGTTAATTTTCGCCCTTTTTGAGGAAAGTATGCTTATCAGTCATGCTTATAATTTCTTGTTTAATGTTGTTAGTTACCATAAGAGAAGTCCTCGCCTGGCGAATGGACAGCGTTATAGCATGTTACACGTATTCTGTTTTACGTGAAACCGCTTAACTTATTCATGTTACCTTAGCTGCGAAAATAAGAGAGAACTTGAAACTACGCTTCTATAATTTTAAAAATTCAACACGCTTGTTAGAAACAAGATTTTCGTGCCTCTCGAAATGACTATATATATATATATATATATATATATATATATATATATATATATATATATATATATATATATATTGCTTGACGGACAAAGAAATATACAACATATATTTTGAGTTTTACTGTGTATCTAAAGTTGTATCTTTCATATTAGTATAAATGGTGGTATATCGCGAAAATTTGTTGTGCCAACATAACATTGAAAACACTGTAGTTTCTTGTGACATATATTATTGGGTGAAAATCGACTGACATAACGTTGCTGTCTGCAGGCCGATAATAGGCATAAAAGATTACAATAGCCGTATTCTTAGCCAAATAGGGAAACAGTTCTACGTACAAGGGAAAGCCAGTAATTTTTTCATAAGCTGAAAGTGTGTTGAAACCCTGCAAACAGTAATCTCTAAATGTTAGTAATAATCATAATTCATATTCTAATTTTAGGGTTTACTTTAAAATAAGTAACATGTGTAAAACTGTTGATTAATTATTTTTTTTTTTTTAATTTCAAGGTATCGCCCGGGTAGTGCCGAATACTGCTAAAGCATGTGCCGTTAAGTGCCATTGTTTTAGTATAATTGCTCTGTCATCGGCGATCACAGCAGACGCCTTAGGAATAAATAGTCACAATAATGTATAAACATTCAGTTACTGCAACTCATTATAATTACACAAGAAAATCAATTTTCTGTTTAGATGGTGGCCGAGAAATTAAATTCACAGGAGAGAAACAAATGATGCACAAAATACGTTCAGCAGGTAGATTCGTGCACAAGCGATAGGCGAAACTGCGTATCATTTACATTACACGTATACGAATGTGATTACTCGGAAATTTTTTGTATAAAATTGTTCCACTCTTTCAATTTTTAGCTACAAGTTTTTTTTTCTAGATAGCTGGTCGACAAAATTTAACTGGTTTCGGAAATGCTCATTACAAAATACAACACATTCACAGATATAAAATAGTTTACAGCTAAAATTCCAAAGCAGTAGCGTAATTGTGTTTGAATTTAAAAATTAAGAACATCAGACAAATGCATCGTGTATTTTATACAAGGACATATGTGAGTAACGTAGTTTATCACTATGGTAAGTAACTCTGGGCAATTTTCTTTAGTATTACCTTATTTATTCAGGTAAGTCGGATTTCATCTGTTATTAATTCCAAAAACAGTAAAAAATTTCGTCTGACCTGTCACCATGCGTAAGTTATCGGAGTAATTTATCTGGACGAAAATGTCTTGAGGACAGTGGTACACAACTTTCAGTTCGTGCCCCGGTACAACCATTCTTGAAGGCATATCAGCATTTTTGACATTTCGTGCTCCAAATGGTAGTCCACTACACCTTTTTACATTGTTAGATAGTAAATTTCTTCCATTTATTTTAATATATATATATATATATATATATATATATATATATATACTATCATCTAACAGGAAATGTCAGTTTATATGGATGAAATTTACTAACAATGTAAAAGGGTGCCGTACATTAACATTTAGAGCATTATTAAATTTTAAAAAAACTGGCGGGATTTCTCTGGAATAGTTATTCTTACGTTCTCTGAGTTTTTTTTTGTGGGTGCTTGTATTTTGTCACTTTGTCTTTCAATACAAGTTCGGTCAGCAAAACATTAGCAATGGCGTATGTCCACAAACCAATAAAATCTAATTTACAGCATTAAATATAAAATAAATATATCGATATGCCTTCTGAATACCTCGTAACTGGGGAAATACTCATAATTACATGTGTGCCTGCACCATTCCCGTTAGGGTACAATGTTAACAGGTCGAAGAATAATCGATAAAAAATGTAACGCAAGGAACGCTCTGCTGCAGCAATGCTTGCAACGAGAACCATGTATACACGGAATGAGGCCATGGCGAATGTGCAGCTGTAGTCGATGCGGGGCGGATGTGGAAGCTATTTTGGTCTTCCAAGCTCGGCTCTGTTTATACCCTACCTGAATGGGTAAAACGCTGACTGCGGGGAGAAAATTTGACAAAGGGTTACTGCGAAATTAATTTTCTTCGTGTGTTACAAATAGTTATAACGGGAAAGAGTGTTTACAATTTAGTCCGTTCTCCTCACGTCAGCATTTTCAATGGTGATTCGGCGTGTATCTCGAAGCGTAGATACTATCTATGTAAATAAGTTTTCTTTCTCTATCCCAGAATATTGAGGAAATGAATATAAATTACTACAAGCCCACGAGGATACTAATATCAAAAGTATTCAAAACGGAGTCAGCAAAATATTGTGCTGTACCGATGTTGACAAGGGGCAAAGTAAATTTTGCTAAGGTAACTGCAAATCGTTACAGAGAATCGCCCGCTACGTTCTTGTTGTTTGAATAGATATTTACTATTGTTTTTACGTGGCAGTAACTGCATGACTTTACGTAAGAGCTAAAAGATAATAACAATAATTTAACGCTAGCCAACTAATAAAATCCGGATACTTTAAAACCTCTAGCATGAGAATAAAATTATTAAATTATTTTTCAGACTATATTTAGATGAGCGTGTAACGGTTTCAAATTCCCACGTTTGAATTGTGGGAACAGCGTAGCGATAATAGTTTCAGGCTCGACGAGAAGCATCTAACATCAATTCACAGTACACTAAACTGGTGTGCAAGGTTTTCGTTGTAGACTTTTTCCTACAGGACTTAATGCTGTCACACCACAATTTAAATAAACATTATATACATATATATAATAAAGGCAGTACTGTTTCGATTATTTATCAATATCAAATACTTCCGACAGATTCTGACATTAGTAGCAGGTACGCATTTTTAAGTTCACTCGCTTCCAACCGAACGAACAGTTTTCGTATACGATTCCCATGAAGGAAGACGCAGCTGGTGTAGTTCAAGGATACCAAAATAGCAGCTCGCACGCCGCAGCAGACAGTTCGCATACTAATAAAACCTCCAGCACTGGACCTTTGGTCGCTTTTCTCCCTGATTACTACTTGCTTGCCCTAGACAGGCTGCATTTGTGTGTGTGAGGTAGGAGCAGTAAGGTTGCCGCCGACCGACGTATGTAATGTATTATCGCCTCTCCGCGCAAGCCACTCAGATGACGTGCAGTGCTTCACTATTATCCTTTTTCCTATGGGACTTTAAGCGATGACCGCATTATTTTATTTGTGGCTAGCATAGTTTAAAGTCTACAGCTTGTTTCTATAGTTTTTTTTTCGAATCCGGTTGATTTTTTCACAGGTACGGTAGTATGGAAAATTTATGTTTGGCCATTTTGAGAGGCCTGAAAATGATGCCTTAAATAAACGTACTGAATTTTTGATGAAAGTAAAGCGACATAGTTTAAAATGTGTGTGTTCTTTTCGTAGATCTACAAATATAATGCTCGTTTGGTAGTTTCGTCAAAAAAGCGCAGCTTGTTGCAACGCATTCCAAGTGTAGGTAGGGAGGTCCCTTAAAACTCTACTGTTAGCGATAATGTGAGCACTTTATTGTGGTTTTGTAGATTAACGTTTGTGAATAGTGGAATGTGCGCACTGTGTTCATCAGACTGCAGTAAGTTCGTACCTACGAATTGCAGGGATATACGAATCACTATTTCCTAAAAGGACAAGAGCCCAAATTTAGGATTAGTGGGATGGCAATAGTGTGACAGAAAAACACGAAGTTTTTTTACGTATCTGAAATACAAAACTAGCAGACTCGTAGAAAGTGTGTTTCTATAGATGAAATGTAACATGTTAAGGCCTCGCTCTTTAGTTTTTCAGTGGTTTAGAAAATATTTTTTTTTTCCTTTTGGAAATTAATACATATATCGAAAATTCATTCTTACAGTTTTAACACTTCATCGTTTGTATCTGAATTTTTCTGTTGCAATACATCAAACGGATTGTTTAATTTTTACCTCTAAAATATTACATATTTTTTGGTCAAAATTAGACAAAATTAAGAAAAATTATTTTTTTGCCAGCAAACGGTACATTATTTTAAACAAGTTCTGGCAAACTTGTGTATCGTATGATTGTACACAGTCTCAAACTTTTTCGAAGCATTCGGTTAACAAATACTCCAGTTATTTGCAATTGTTTGAAACAAGTGAAAGATCATGGCCTTAAAATAAGTTGGATTTACGTCTCGTCGACAACGAGGTCGTTAGAGACGGTGACTTACAGCTTCGTACCAGTGGCGGCTCGTGGGTTGTTGACAGGTGGGGCTGCCGATAGTCGGAGCTGTGTACACTCTTGATGCACACGCCGTAGACCAACGACCATGAAATATTTGACGGCTACTAGATGTATTGTGACCACTCAGTAGTAAGTGTCACTTGCACATCAGCGTGTCAGTGGTTGTAGACTCAACCAGCGGACAACCCTATACAACTCTTGGTAACTGCAGCCCTACCTGGCAACAACTCACGTGTCGCCACTGCAGCTCGGTACAATAACAGGAGCTGGGAGAGGAGTCGGCAATGACATTTTTTGTTAACGAAACATCCCAGCAATCGCCTGGAGTGATTTCGATATCCCGTGGTCAACCGAAATCAGGATGGCCGGAAGCAGGATCGAATCCGTGTCCTCTCGAATGCGAGTCCAACGTGTTGCCGTTAAAACCTACAAGAATGTAAAAAACAGTAATGGACGATTAGAGGTTTGCGTTCTTTGACTTCACAGCCCCTTTGTGGGAAACAAAGTTTGTTGCCACAGGGATCTGTCTAGCCGTATTAATAGGGCTAGGAAAAATTCGCGAGATCAATTAACTGCATGCTAGAATCCAACGTCTTATGCATACTCAAGTCCCGTCTATTCGTTCATTGTCTGCTGTCTGAATGAGTAACAGGTAATGGACAAATGGCAGGGCTTCGGTATACACAGGATAATGGATTCTAGCATGTTGGTCGTTGAAGTCGCGAATTTTTCCTAGTCCTACGTATTAAACATTTTTGCCAACTTCTTATCTTTATATTTGGGTAACGTTTATGGTATATCTGTATGGTAATTTTTGTAATGAGTCATAAAAATCTATCCATCAAAAATTTTCACAACATTGTTATCTTTGTTTTGATGACGCCATGGTAATGGATGTGATTACGAATGTAATATTATGTTAACATGTATGGCCACTTCCGTTAAGTTAAAATGAATGTTTATCTAACAAACATTTTCAAACATTGTAAGTATAAAATGATTGTTGTTTTATTATTGGGTTTCAATAAGAAACATAGTTTCCAGTGTTTTTTTACGATGTCTTACCGCTCTGTACTCCATTTCTACGGTTGTTTATTGCTGCAGCTCACGTATCCTTCAGACTCAGCGGGATCATGATTTGGTTACACGCATTATTTTGAAGTGAAAAGGCAATGGTAAAATGAAAAACCGGCATTGTGTTGACAACCGCCTAAAATTTTTGCGTGTTTGTTGGGATTATTTGCATTTGACGCAGTGAACAGCCAATATGCTTTGACGAATACACGTCCTCGCAATTCGTAGCTATCAACACGCCTTTATAATACACACGAATAAACTACAAAGAAAACAATGTATAGTGCAGTCAACCGTATATAAGTTTGAATACGTCCAAAAATGCTTTTAACAGTTGAATCAACCAAACATTTGGTTGTCTGGCAGATTTGTTAGTTCTTTCAATAGTGTTTAGTTTTTTTATACACTACCTTTGAATAAAAAAGCCAATATTTGTTGTTTTTTTTATTTTATTTTTCTGGGAAAAATACTTTCTGCTAGATCGAATACACTTATTTCGCCGTATACCAACGTAGTATGGTCGACTGTACCAAATTTTTTCTGTGTATGTAACCTTCATTTGAAAGCATCTGACTACCTAAGACAGTATGATAATTAAAACCACAGCTAATATCAAAGGAGCATAATTTATTCAAAGTGTTTGTCCCCGTCAACTATACTTTAGTATGACTGGTTTACTATTTGCTTCCCACAACAGGCTGCATCAACTCCATAGACATTTTCGTAAACTAAAAACTCTGCATCATTTGAAGTCCATAGACTGAGGCTTCTTTGGGAAAATCAATGATTCATACAAATCAGCTGGAACAAAACGCCAGTTACCTGGGGCTTCATAAGTGCTGACTTGACCGTGACCGGCGTGTAGATAAACCACGTGGATGCAGAGTGCACAGTGTGAATGGCCGCATTGTTTGCTTGCGAGCTCGCCGTGGTACCGCGAGTTTTTACGATCTGGACGTGACGGCGACTAGGACCTGGCTGGGCAGGGGTTATCGGCGCCGGGACTGTGTCAGCCCCACCTCAACTCTAGCTGTCGTGTCGTCGCCCTTGTGCAGACACGAGTCCCTCGGAGGAACGCGCTAGCACTGACTACTGTCCATATATGCTCCACAAGTCACGAGCTCCTCATTTCAATGTGAAACGTTCAAAAAGTATCCCGAGTAGAGTCTTTAAGCGTTCAACAAGTAGGTGCCTGAAAATTTCACGAATTTCGCAATTGGCCCTGGAATCGTTTTACACCTCGTGGAGGGTGATGAGTAGAGATGATGGTTTATCGCGGGAAAACTTGACTGTTCGCTGGATTTCAAAACACGTTCAGCTTACCAGAAAATAACTGGCTTTAGCGTGTGCTAGGTGCTGTTACCCTTTTTGACTGAGCCAGTAGGAATCCCGATATTGTAATATTTTATGCCTAGTATTGGTCTACAGACAGCTACGATGTATCCGTAGTATATCACCGGTTGCAAGAAACTACAGCGTTTTCGAGGGTATGTTGGCAGAAGATATTTTCGCGATATACCATCATCTCTAGTGATGAGTAGAGACCTGAAAAATTCGCGGATTCAATGACCTGAAGGCTAGCCTCCAAGAATGTTTGTGAAATCGTGCAGACAGCAACTGTTTATTAGCTGCTCGCTGACACAGTGAAATGGGCCAGTATTCAGCTACAGTTTTATTATTGGCTCAGCTACTTCCAGGAAGTGTCGAGTAAGTCAACGGCCAATTGTGATCGTGATGCAGACCAATAGTTGCTGGAACTCTAGCTTGCGCATAAAAGAAAACGCGAATTTTTCAGGTCTCTAGTGATGAGTAAATGCCACGATTTTGTGGTGAAAAAATTTGGTTTGAATGCCTTATGTGCACATCTGCAGTTCTACTACATGGTCAGTGATTGGATGTTTCAAATCACACTTCTCTCAGGGATCTACATGTCAAATCGCAGCGGTATATAGTCACAATAACCTTATTCAGATTGGTGCTGTCAAACGAGAGACAAGTCGGAACAAAGACACGTTGCTAATAATCATGAAGCAGAGCTGCTGAAGTGCACGTAAGGCATTGAAACAAAATTATGCAAAAATCTTTTCGCGACAAAATCGTGGCTTTAGTAATGGGGCAGTAATATGGGCTCGTGAGTGGTCTCAGCGATATCAGTGAAAATAGAATGGGGCACTTGTCACGTAACCTACCAAACTTACCCTAGCCCAGTAGATCACTTAATATAACCGCCTGTTGTGCAGGTGGTGTTCAGTGATTTGTCAGGAAAGTGATGGCGAGGAAAAAATGGGTGGCGGGAGGACAGCGAGGTAGTTTATAGACGGTGACACCGTTGGTGACACACAACTGTGTACAGAGACAAACTGGGAGAGGAATCGACCTTGGCCTTTAATAAGAAACAGTCCCAACAAATTTTGATATTCGAAATTAGTACAAATTTGAAGAATTTATTTGAATTTTAAATTTTCGTCTTAATCATAACTTTCCACTAGGAATATGAGTATGTGTTAATTATTCGAGAACTTATTTTTGTGTATCCTATTTTAAACAGAATAATTAAACGGTTTTTGTTTCAAATGTTGGTCAACGTAGTAATCTGACTGTCAGCGTTGTTATGTTTGGAAAGTGATTTATGCGACATATTCAAGTTCAAGATTTCTTGGTTTTAACTCTCCGGAAATGTATGTACATGTATTTTTCCCCCAAGAGCTAACATTTCATCTAGGTTAAGTGTATTTAGTATCACCATAGTTTTGTTAAAGAAAGCGATGTGGGATATAACAATGGAAGGGTAGAGAGGAAAATGTACAATATGAAAACTACCCTTATGTTTTCCCCAAGGAAAAAAGACCAAGCGTGAGTATTTAATTTTTGCTGTTTAAACTTTGCAACCTACGATGAAGTAAACATTTTGGTGTTTTCCGGAGATGTTTCGGAATTTGCATATTTTAAAACATAATTTAGGCCTAATTAAAACATTTCACAACAATTAAATTACGTATGTACGTACTGTATACGCTGTGTCCCAAATAAAATTGCAAGCACGATAAAAACAATTCTAAATAACACCGAACATTTTAAACCCATAATACACAGTATGAGACGCTTGCCAAGCTTCAGTTTGTAAATAAAGCATTGTTTCTTTGCAAGTCTGGTGACACAGGTGAATAGTTGACTGATTCATTAAATTTGTTGGAACAACTTCTTCGTATATACTTTCTTAACACTCGTATACATTGGTGTGCTAAATCGTCACACACACACACACACACACACACACACACACACACACACATATATATATATATATATATATATATATATATATATATATATATTACAGTGAGCTCGGTGGAATATGTATAAATGCATTTTTTAAAACTCTAGTGCCTGTTTTTGGTTTAATCCTCAAAGGTACGGAAGAAGAAAAACAGCTATGTAAGTTAATATAACAGTATTATTCGTTATTTGATCAGTTGCTACTTCACTGAAAGAAAAGTTACGTAAATTATTTGTGTAAACTATGCAAAATACTGGTCAATATTGTTTTGTCGTCGAATAACATATTAAGAGTGAAAATGTCTTTCAGATAAAGTGTAGCTAGTACACATAAGGCTGTCGTCGAAATTTTACGTGTATTTCATCCATGATTTAATCGTCTCTTGTTAACGTCAATGCAAAGTCGCCCAGAGAAGTATCCAGAAATTCGCAAGGCTCCAAAACGATTTTGGCACTAGACGAAACGGCCAGTGCCGAAATTGGAAGCGTCGATCGCGAGAAAGGTGAAGAGGTAAAAAAAAAGATGAAGAACATGTTTGTACACGTACAGGCGATCGTCGCATTTCAAATTTTCGCGCCGTGCCGGGGGCTAGTGATCAATGGGGATTGAGGGACTCGCGGGGACCCGGGAAGCCGTGCAAAATTGTTTCCGACGACGCGAGTCGCGGTAATGGGATGAGCAAGAAGGCTTGAGGGGTAGGGAAGAGTGGGTTGGGCACCGCCCACCAGGATATGGCCACTTACCTGTACCTGCCCCTCTCACCCCCCCCCCCCACAATGCCAATAAAACTACAAGCGGGACGCTCGTCGGGCGGGGTTCAACTACCGGCGCTTGATTACATCGCGAGCAGCTTCGCGATAGATAGTCCAGTCTCGGTAAAACTGGGTCCTGCCGGATGTACTGCTCTGTTTGTACTCGGGTTCGCTAGAAATCTTGTTGGGAGAACACCACTTCTCCGGCAAGCCAGTTCTCCGGCGAGTCACTTTTCTGACTGTACAAGTCTACAAATGACATCTTCTCCGGTGGGCCACTCCTATGACACCAAACAGGCCACTTCTCCGACATCTACCGCCTTATGTTCAGACAACTTCCCCCCCCCCCCCAACCACCAACATAAGATGTATTTTATCTACATATCCCACTAATGTTAACTTGTGCTTGTCGAAAATAAACTCTCTCAATATATGCAGACATAGTTGTACTTACCTTCTGTTGTACATAAATTTGATTAATTTCGTAGACAAACATTAATTTAACTGGAACCTTACCAGTTGGACTAAGAAGTCCAATAAAAATACTATGCCAGCAACATCCAGGGCGCAGAACTAAGTATTATTATTAAATTGTCTTATTTGTTTATTTCGGGTGATGATATAAGTACTCCACTGTCATACAGTATTTGTGTTTCCTCGGTACCCTTTACCACTCTTCTAAATCTATTCATCAGTCGCACTCGTGTTTCTGAACCCTGTGTGTCTACCTGATGACGGGAACAGATTCCAGTTCCCGAAACGTCGTTAATACTGACTGTTTGGAAAACTACTGTGTTTTGCTTCGTCTCATCATTTGTGTCGTTTGTTGTTTTTTCTGTTTGTGTCCGACATCTTTGTGTTTTGTTTAGTCTCATCGTTGTGTTGTTTGCTGTATTTCTGTTTGTGTTTTTGTTTCGTCTCATCGTTGTGTCGCATGTCAACTTAGCTATTTTTATATTTTTGTTATTTCTTTTATTTTCTGTTTGTCCCTTGTTTAATCTGACCAGATTCCAGTTTTGGAATTTCATGCCGTGTATGTATCCTGATGACTAAAGCATACTCTGCTTATTTATGTTTTCTTGTCTTATTTTTTAGTTTTCTTTTGACAGTAATTTATTTCGCAATGGAGTATGTCCAAGTAAATAAATCCAGTCATATCACCTGTATTCGCAGCGCGCCAAAGAATTGTGCAAGGATTTCGTTGTAGTCTTTTTTCCTATATGGTACTTTAAGCGGTGATCCTAAACTTGTATTTTTGGATAGTATATCGCAAAAACCAACGTATGTTTTTTTTTTTCCTTTTTACGAATTCAGATTGTATTTTCGGAGGTAAAGCTGTAAACCAAATATCCGTTTTTAGACATTTTGACTGGCCCGAAAGTGTTGTTTGTAACTGGCGTGCTGAATTTTTAAAATTATATAAGCGTAGTTTCAAGCGTGTGTTCTTTTCGTAGGTAAACGTTAAATGAATAAGTTAAGCGGTTTAACATAAAAAAGGACGTATGGTATGCTATAACAGCGTCCATGCGTCAGGCGAGGACTTCTCGTAGGTTAATTTTCGTTTTAACACTGGCTTTAGAGGGCGTGGTACATAATTCAACGCTAAAAGCATTAATCTATAACTGTAGGTTTCTTGAAGCCAATTTGCGAAAATTAAACAGTAGACAACAGTTTTAGCCAACGTTTTAAACAAAATTGTTTCCAGTGTTTCGAACTTCTGGGGCACAATCTCTGACGCTGTAACCTCGTGCATTTAACTACGGCGTAAGAGATCACGCGTAACGAATGATTAATTTTTTATAAATATTTACTCATAAATTTGGCAATCAGCATTATCTAGGATTACCATTGAGTATTTTATCCATATTGGCTTCGAATAAAGCGTAGAAATAAATTTTTGTTTTCAGCGTTTATTTATATACATGCAGTCTTAAGGGAGAATGTTAGACAATTTTATTGTATTTTCAATTTTTGAGTCAGAACATTTTTTTTTTTCAGATTGTAGTATCAAACTTTTATCTTCAATAATCATAGGTTCTTGGTAAACTGCTTGACAAAAATAATGGAATATTTCATTAATTTCTCATGCAGAATAATTGCAATATAATTATAGGTTAACTTTTAAGAATTCTCTTGCAGTGATGCTGCATGACAGATTAATGAAAGATTCCATTATTTTTTATGTCAAGCAGTTAACCAAGAATATTTCTGTGCGTTGTCGAAGAGAAATTATTTTGATAATACAATTTGAAAAAATAAATAAATAAATAAAATAAAAATAAAATTGTATGGCTTAAACACTGAAAATACAACAAAATTGTCTAACACTCCCCCTATTTTCGTATTCCGTGGCGAGTTGTCTTCCATCGGCCGCCGAGGCCTGCAGGACCGTGTGGCTTGTAGTTCTTTCGACCGCCGTTAGAGCGCACCACCATTTCTCTCGCTAGATGTCGCTGCTGGCTGTTACTCCGAGTTCGCACATGATGCGCACATCCTTAAGGTCATGATCCGTAATTTATATTGCTTTCACGATAATTATTTTTTTAAACTTCCTAAACCAGAACAGATGTCGAAAAACTGTTACACTGTTTTGTTTAAAAAAAAAAAATGGGTTTTGCTATGAAATACAATTTTTTCTGGACAAAAAAAAATATCCATTTGGCTAGTTAATTCATTAATAAAAATTTCCTGAAGTGCAAAATTAGCTGAAACCATTGTTTATTTTGTCGTTGAAAAATTAGTTAACACAGTAAGCAAAGTTTACTATTAAAAACATAATCATCGTAAAAGCGGTGGTGATTATGGATCATTGCCTTTATACGGTAACGATTTTTTTCTGTTGGATTGTATTTTCCATCGTGTTTGATATATTTAGTTCCTTAGCGTGTCTCTACTAGCTCAGTAACATATTTGATGTAATTGAGTATTCAGCCTACTTTATAACATGCCAAATTTAACGAAAACTTCTCCTTTAAAAGATTATTTTAATCCGTTTGTTTTAAGTACTTACATTTATTTTGAAGTTACTTGTTTATGGCACAGCTTCGTGATTTACATTTAGCCATTGAAAATATTTTATGGTTATTAAATTGTTGATAGCTACGTGTAATTTAATGTAACTGAAGTTTAACTAACAAATTTGTAAGTTGTAGGCAAAGGAATACTAACGTTATCCCAAATGAGTCTTCGATATAAAAGGTCACTTCTGTCGCTATATTTGGGGCTATGTTTTGCGTGTTTGAGATTCATGGCGAAGGAACTATAGGTGACCAACCTCGGGTGAGTAAGCAAGCAACCTAACTGCATCAGGTTACATATTATAAACGCCTTTCGTATATTCAGCTTACCATGCTTCTGCTCTTTAGGATGCATTTTCTGCACGCGGTCCAGATCCTAAACCTTCCATCGGCTAGCATCACCTCAGAATAAATTGTTGGCGGCAGCGTTCCGAGTTTTAGATAAGGGATACTTTAGTGGAAAGCTATAAAAACAAATAATAATGAGTTGAATAAATTAGGCTCGTTTGATATGAGTTATGGTGTTAGATATGTTTGTGCTTTAGGTAGAGGCTTTCAAGAGAAGGTTATAGTTTATTCGTATCTGTCTATTATACAGAAGCGTGGACCGCTACAAATGAGGGGCTGGGATTTATAGTGGTTTAAGTCACAATTATTTACTAGTGTCGTTTTTGTTCTTATTATTCACGTTTTCCAAAAGAACATTACGTAACAAATATTTCACTCTTAACTGACTGT
Source organism: Medauroidea extradentata (assembly GCA_003012365.1). Taxonomy (NCBI): domain Eukaryota; kingdom Metazoa; phylum Arthropoda; class Insecta; order Phasmatodea; family Phasmatidae; genus Medauroidea; species Medauroidea extradentata. Next base: position 43,054 of record PNEQ01041628.1, read on the forward strand.
CTGCAATCCATTTGAGTATTGCAAGAATGTACTGCATTATTCACGTGATTACAAAAAAAATAGTCTAAGAAGAAACTATTTTAATTGACTTACACCGCTATAAATATAAGCCCCTCAAATGACGGGGACGTGTAAGTCAAAGCTACATTGTCATTGGCGTGTAATTCGAAAAGTTCATTGGCGTATAGCGTAAATAATTTCAATCAGCACGCAAATACGTGGGCTGTTAATTATAAAATGCGAGTTTTTCATTCCACTGTCACTTTTCCTATTGAAAATCACGCGTATATCCTACGCTAGATCCCACCGAGTACAAGAATTACGTGAGTTTTAGCAACGACAACCGTACGAGAAATGCAGTTCACAGAATGAAATATCGTAAGAAGCACTAGGAACTATGTTTAGTTTTAAAAACAAAATAAATAAATATTTCTAAGCTTTTTATACTCACAGTGTTTTAAAATGCTTGTCAGATAAACGCTTATTTCAACTTAACTGCAGTGGCCATGGAGGTTAACGTACAATTACATTCATAATCACATCCATCTTCATGGTCAGTGATTGGTTGTTTGTAGCTGTCAGCGTTTCGGGGGTCTACTCGCAAATCACAAGACGTGTGACGTCGCAGTTTCTGATTGGCACTGTCAAATAAGCGACGCCCCTGCGCTAATATGTTCTGCCAATAACCATGAAGCAAATCTTTAGATGTGCACGTAAGGCATTAAAACAAATTGTTGCTAAATTATTTTAATCAAAATCACTGGCTTAAGTTATTTATTAATTTTATGTGGGGAAAAAGGGAACGAATTAAGTTGCATTAATTTTTATTTATATAAAAAAGTTTATGATTTGCAGGTATACAGACGTTATGGAAGCATCGGACTGTCTACTTATTCGAATAACGAATGAACCGTCTAGTTTGTGTGAAATACTGAAGCTATAGAGGCATTCCCCAAAAACTTTTCCAGAACTTAAATTTTTTGCTGTTGTGCCCAAGTTTGTGTGTGCATTTTTTGTGATGTTATGTTTTCTTAGAAGTGTTAGCTTTGTTGGTTGGTTCTGGGCGGTAACGGAAGAGTGACGGCGGGAAATATGAGGTAACAGTCCAATTATCGACAAGCGATCCAAGTCTCGCCACTGGTGAAAGAAGGCAACCTCGTTGCCAAGAAGTTCCGGACGAACAGAGTTTGTAAATGTCAGAGGGGCTGTGATACGTCCTTGAACTTTCAAAATTAGTCTTAAGTTAGTTTATTTCCCCTCGCGACGAGACGCGGCCGAGAAGAGAAGAGGGTCACCGCAGTTCGACAGGGTTCTCTCGGACGTATTCAAACTTAACATTATAACTCCGCCGTGGTCGGTCGAGAAAGTAGGCCACAACTGCACGTTGAGGGAACTCCAGACACAGCTGAGAATGTCGGCGGGAAGTCTGAGCAGCTGTGGTCTACACTAGTTAGAAGACTGTTAACACAGTCATTACATGCCGATGACAGCACGCTCAATACTTCAAAGCCGCACAATGCAATCACTGAAACTCATACAGGTCATGGTGGAGTGGCATACGCTCGACAGAGGCGACGTGACCTTCGCGACATGAAAAACAAAAGATGTCCGCCAATCAGCACCTAGGTTCTGTGACGTCAGATCGACAGAAATTACCAGAGACCTGAAAAATCCGCGTTTTCTTTCAGGAGCAAGCTGGAATTCCAGCAACTATAGGTCTTTATCATGTTCACAGTTGGCCGTTGACTTACTCGACACTTCCTGGAAGAAGTTGAGCCAATAATAAAACTGTCACTAAACACAGGCCCGTTTCACAGTGTCAGCGAGCAGCTAATAAACAGCTGCTGTCTGCACGATTTCACAAATATTCTTGGAAGATAGCCTACAGGTCAGTGAACTCGTGAATTTATCCGGCCTCTAGAAATTACGGATGCGATAGTAAATTGCGTTCATTTATTTTAAGAGAGATTTTCGTTGGTTTATCGTAAGTAAATCTCGTAAGCAAACGTGTAGTTGTGCCTTTATTTCCACATTTAGGAATGTTAGTAGGTTTTTAAATATATTACAAATAAAAGAAAAAAAAACTGAAATACTGTAAACATCTCTGACTAGAGGTTAGTATGTAGTGGTTATAAATTATTTACATATAAAATAAACTGGTATCCACAACACCGAGAATTTTTAGTGTCGCATCGCTTTTGTCGTGTCGCCTTGAATTTTTAAAATTTTTATTTTCAGTTTCAGCACTTTTTTAAAATTCAAATAATTTTTATTCTTTAATTTTATGAGCATGTCATTGTAGCCTGCAATGTCTTTATCCACTGTGATTTTTTTTCAGTTTGGTATATCAGTTGGTTTTAGTGTGGTCGTTAAAACGGAAACATGCAAAATATGACTTTAACAAGCCATTACGCGAAAACTATGAGAGATAAAAAAATTTCATAAGAGCCAAATTTAGTCACATTTTGTGTCTAAAATAAGAAAAAAATATGTGGTACTAATAAAAAATAAAATAATGATGAAAATTGCGGTATACCGCGCTCTTAAGGAGGCTCCCTAGATCGGCTACTTGTGTGTGTGTGTGAGAGAGAGAGAGAGAGGCAGAAGCGGCAAGGGTGCCACTAACCGACGTACGTAATGCATTATCGCCTCTCCACGCAAGCCACTCAGATGGCATGTAGTGCTTTACTCTTATACTCTTTCCTATGGGACTTTAAGCGGTGACCACATTATTTTATTTATGAGCAGCATAGTTAATAATTTAACGCTCGTTACTATAGTTGTGTTTTTCGAATCCAGTTGTTATTTTTTCCAGATACGGCAGCCCGAAAAACCCATTTTTAGCCATTTTGAGAGGTCCGAAAATGATGTTTCTAATAAACGTACCGAATTTTTAAAACTATAGCGATGTGGTTTGAAATGTGTTTCCTTTTCGTAGATTTACGAATATAATGAGCGTTAAATAGCTTTGTCAAAAAATAATAGCCAAAACTCGCTGCAATACATTTGAAACGGAGGTAGGCAGGCCTCTTAACAAAAATTACAGTGAAAGACGGCCATTCTGCGCCAGTTTCGCAGTCATTGCGTAGGCCCTACATGAAGACGGGAACAGATACAAATTGTCGAAACATCGCGTCTGCTGTCTTGCATAAAAGTCTGTTATTTTTGTTTGTGTTATCTCCATTGTGCTGTCTGAGTTTAGTAAGCCTATTTCAATAATTTTTGGTTTCAGTTCACTTCTTTATTTTCACCTAGACTTGTCGCAATTTGCATACGCGTTGTTTTTTTGTCCGTTTGTGTATTATTTTTTTTTAACGTCTCCTTTGTTATACTGACAATATTCCTTTTCTTCGGGGTTGTATTCAAGTTACACGTTCATTGCTATCAGTTAATATACTGTTTTTGTTAATTTTCTTTTATCAATATTTTCGTGCTGCAAGTTTTCTGCGTATCGGCAATATTTACTCCTATTGCAGGTACGTCCATAAAAAATTGGTCATTGTATTATATACGCCCATGTGAGAACTGTTGACAGATGACAAACCCATTCTTCGCCCGCTTATGGCTCGATACCAGTCGCCATGTATGGAATTTGATTGTTTTTCGCTTTGTTTGCAATTTTGGGAAGGAAAATGTTAAATGAGCGATTACACAGCAAACTATATTTTCTTTGAGCTGCAATACATATACGGTGATAGAGCTGAGAATTTATAATAATTAGGTCTCAAAAAAATCAATAAATTATGAATAAAAAAATGTTCCACTGATCGTGACGTAATTACACGTAAACTGCCAAATCACAATATCTTTACTGTAGCGTAAGGTAAATATAATTTGCGGTATAATCACAGGTTTTAGCGTTTTTCTTGTCAGAATTTCAGAAAAAGCGAAAAGTAAAAGTCAACCTCGCATGATGCACGAACGGGGTTGTCGCGTTTCACTCGTGTTATTTTTCACATGTAACAGCTATCCGTTTTACTAATGGTTTTATCTTTTAAAAAGGGCAAAATTCTATGTTTATTAAAAATACGCTTATTAGCTACGTGAATTTAGTCCCCATTGAAAGGTTTAACATTATTAGACAGCTGTATCTGGAATGGTTCGAAACAAATCTGTAAAGAATAAATATGGTAATCTTCCTTTGACCTTAAGCCGTAGTTTCATAAAAAACTTTTTAGGGTTTCGGTTTGAAGTCCTTTAGAAAAGAATACTACGAAAACATCGCGTTCAAGTGCAGTTGCCCTTTACATAAATGTGGTGTGTATTATTATTACTATTATTATTATTGATGCCCTCACCTGTGTCGTCTATATCACTTCACTTTTCACTCGGTCCGAGAAACATCAAGTGAGGACTTTTAACTTTCACCATGTATCTTTGTATGTGATTTTCTTTTTTTTACTCGCTTTATATAGTTTTTAATTGAAGAAATTTAGATATACAAGCACAGTCAATTTCATGTTACATAACATGCTGTTGTTGTATATGTCAATAATTCGTTGTACTTTATATTGTAAAAAGTACTTTTATTTTGTCGTGTTTTGTACGGAGGCCATTAACCTATTATACCTTTGTGCTTGGTAACTTATACATACCTAGATAGTTTTCATCTACAGAGGATTGGCAGAAGGCTTATGAAAATATAGTAAACTAAGAGTAGGGTATATTGGAGTTTGTTGATATCTTCCAGTCTTAGTTGCGGACAGCACAGACTTGTATTCAGGATGCCAGGTCGTGGTAGGAGCAAGGTCATGGTCGTCATCAAACCAGAATAGACACACCGCACGCAACAAGTCACTCCCGCCGAGCTGGAAAGGTCTTCGTAACCTACTGCACACAGCTGCTGCAGAAACACAATACTTAGGGCCATATCTATAGACCTCTTTCGAATGACAACCAAATGCTCACCAATGTTTTCTCTATGGGGATATCGGTTGGTTGTCATTCGAAAGCCGTTTATAGATACGGCCCTTAGACTCGCTGATTATTGGTTACAAGAATTTTTCCACACCTTGTCTCAGAGCCTTACTCCATGGCCAGTGATTGGGTGTATTCAACCCTCAGTGTGTTGGGTGTCCACCCGCAAAACACAGATGTGTGGTGTTTCAGTAAATTTGTTCACATTGGCAGGATTTGTGGATGGCAAGGGAAGAGGAGAAGGGGCGAAATTTCACTTGCCACCTAATATTTTTGATAACAAACGAAAATAATTTTACCCTTTTAGCTATACTATTTTTCACAATAACTAGGCTAAAAACTGCTTAAATGGCACAAGTTTGCACCTTGAAATAAAAATATTTCTGGAGGGAACACACTGTTAAAAAATTCCGTAAATTCGCGGAAATATTTACAAGAAATAGTATTGTAATTATGTGGTGGTGACTTCCTTAATTTTTTACGGAGGTTTGTCCGTATTGCCAGTGTACGGATGTTTGACCGTAGTTTTCCATAAATTCATGGAAATATGTTTCTACAATTTCAAGTTATATTTTGGTGTGTTTATTTAAAAACGCTGGTATTATTGATCACCATGACTCCTACAGTTAATGTGAATGCACACTGGTGCGAAACAAAGAGAAGACAAGACAAGCTAAGATCCTAGAAATGAAGGGTCGTAAGTAACTGTGACCGAAGTGTTCCGAGGAGGCCACACACGTCTTCTATTCTTCTCACTTCGACTATCATGTAGAGAGCGGCCACGTATGTCACTACATGGAACCTATCACAGCTGAAAAAAATATCGTATCTCTTCTCTGCGTTACGCCCCATCGTGAATACGTCATTAAGGGCTTGTTCCCGAGTTTTTTTTTCAGACTGGTGCCAATAACTCAAATATTTTTTAACCAAAAGTTTTGAAAAAATTTGAGTCAATGTGCAATCACACAATGCACAATACTGTGGACGCGTTTTTTTTTTTTAGTGTACCATTCGCCAGCAAAAAAAAAATAATAATTTCCTTCATTTTTGCTTATTTTCACGACGAAAAACGTGGTACTTTGAGTAATGAAATCTAAAAAAACCGTTCAGTATAATTCTACAAAAAAATTCAGCTACAAATTATAACATATAAGTGTCAAAACTGTGCAGCGAAATTTTTATATAAATATTAGGTAGCAATAAAAAAATATTTTTGAAATCACTGCAAAACTCCGTAACAAGGCCTTAAAGTTATTTATATACAGTAAAATGTTTTCCTCATGGTGGTACAGATGAAGTTCTGTAAACACAAGATGTCGAAAACAACAGTTGTCTCTTATAACGTTGGTCTCTTACCACTGCATGGACCTCGTTTTACCATCTTGTTACTGTGATGCAATGGTAAAACATAAGTAGGGCCAATAATTTTTGATGAGAAGAATTCTGCAGCAATTTGTTTCAGTGCCATATGTGCACTATGCAACCCTGCTACATGGCAAGTGATTGGTTGTTTTTAACTCACAGCGTCTCGGGGCTTCTACCAGCCAATCACAGACTATGTTGTGTCGCAGTAAGCTTGTTCCAATTGGCACAGTCAAATGAGCTAGGCCTCTGCTGTAATATATTCCATCAGTAACCATGAAGCAGATATGCAGATGTGCACGTAAGATATTGCAACAAATTGTTGCTAAATTCTTTTTACCAAAAATCACTGGCTGTAATCATAACGTCGTGTGTTTTAATCCCGGCAAATTCGAGAAATCTTTCAGTTTACTAAATGGTACGTCAAGATCTCGATAAAACATAGCAAATAAGATTATTTCGTATTTCTGGAAAATTGAGTGCCAATAATTTAAATAAATTGTATTTTTGTGTGGAAAATGTATTGTCCGTTATTTTACGGAGCATTTCGTTACCAAGCAAAACTGAGTGTCCATTATTTTACGAAGATTTCTGGATAATTTTTTGCCTGTACTATTTAGTAATTACGCGGAATTTTTTTAATACAGTGCCCCGTTCTCCCCGCTTTATTAGATTGATAGTTGTTCCTTTATTTGCCACCCCAGCCAAAATGCTAAAGTCCCGTCCATGCTCATTGGCACTGTCAAGTGAGTAATGCCCCTATACAAAGACATGCCGTTAATAACCATGAAACAGAGCTGCAGATCTGTACGTAAAGCATTGAACTGATTTCTGCAACATTCTTAACAGCAAAAGTCAGTGACTCTAACTGATAATACTAATTATTATTGAACGTGGAGTTTTATTATGTTATCGCTAGAAAGTGACATTTTCTTGTACTGTCGCAAAAAAGTTCCTACTTGATAAAGAACAAAAATTTTTATTTCAGATGTAAGCCTTCATTGTGTAGTATTTAAAATTTATGAGAGAGAAATTGCTGTTTTTTATTTTTACTGTTTTGTATGTGACTAAGTTGAGGTCACGGTCGTAGAAGAACAGGTCTGGACACTCGCCTATCTAACAATGTATTTTGCTTGACCTCCTTGTTGTTTGTCTGTAGTTCGTCAAGTTACCGAGAATGTTTTGGCGCTGTAATCTGGGCGGTCGGACTCAAACTCCGCCCACTTTTTTCTATTATCAACATTATAAAGTAAATAAAGTTTTCTGTAGCCATGATTTAAAATTGTGAGCTAAGGAAGTATTTCATAAATTGATAAAAAATAAGTTTTCATAAATTGTTAATCTTAGTGGGAGGGAAGTGGGCGATGTTTTAACTCGACCGCCCGGATTACAGCGCCAAAAATGTATAGCATTCTCGGTAACTTGATGAACTGCAGCTAAACAACAAGGGGGTCAAGTTTCCAGGCAAGTTTCCAGACCTGTTCTTCTATGGTCGCGGTTTAGGATCATAACAGTTGCTATTATCTAACAAGATCATTTTTCTAATGAACCTATGTTGTGTAGTAATTATGGTATTGCAGAGTGATCCTTTTGTAACACGAATAAATGATGTTTTCTGATTGCACTGGGATAATTATAGTAATCGTTACGATTTCGTTACCTGTTTACGTAGAAACTTTGGTATTAATAGAGACATAGACGATAATAGTTAGTATTTAACCATGAATGAAATTGTATCTAATATTCCTCTATTTATATTATTTGCAAGTTTGTTTTGTGGTTTTCTTCTATGCTCTTTATATTTTGTGCAGCTTTCACATATAATCTTTGGCCCGGGAAGCACTTCAGTAAATTAATAAATAAAGTAGTAATATCCTAATTAATAAAATATTTCTAAATAAAACAAAAAAAAAGGACGTCGCAAATCTTTATCGTGGTAATATTTTATTTTTTCAATTATCGATACATATGAAAGGAATGAAAGTGCTTTAAAGAATGTTTGATGTTAAGGAACTATAATATCTTCTGGGCTCTGCCTCATAATTTTGTAAGTTTTCTATAGGAAATTTTTTGAATTGCTTTTATTTTAAATGTAAAAAATTTTCTCTACAGTTACCAAGAAATTGGTTTCCAACTAAAAAAAATTTGCGCTGCATTCTTCTGTTAACAATTTTTTTTTAAAGTTTGTGCTATAAATATTACGAATAGTTTGTAACCATGAAGTAATAATCTTGTTTCTGAAGCAAAATTATTTTGATATTCTTATTTTGCTGTTCAAAAGCGTAGAGCTTAGCTGCCACAACTAAATACTGGTTTGTCTAAACGAGCAATTTGGTTCTGAAGTAGTAAAGAAATATAAATAAATAAAAATAAAAAGGAATTACTTGAGTATAAAATCTGGGACCGTCGTGGTTTAACGTCTTAGCCTATTTTACCACTAACGGTGCATTAAAATATGGCATATTCTTTTGAGTATGATATGCCTTGTTAATTTCATGACATTTATGGATTTTTTTTTTAATTTTAGATTTTACGAAATTTTATTCTTTGTTTTCTATATAACTTTCTTCATTAAAATTTGTTTTCACCTACCTTCATCGTCAATATCTGCACTTAAACAATGTGATTACAATTGTCACTAAAATCTTAAACTTGCTGGATATGTATGATTACAAACCACGGCATGCATCAACAAAAAGTTTTGTTGCAGCAACAACATGAACATTTTGTTTATTCCCTTAAAAAAAAAAAAAAAAAAAAAAAAAAAAAAAAAAAAAAAAAAAAAAAAAAAAAAAAAAAAAAAAAAAAAAAAAAAAAAAAAAAAAAAAAAAAAAAAAAAAAAAAAAAAAAAAAAAAAAAAAAAAAAAAAACTTCTATACCAACAAAATATTTTTTAAATGTTTTTATAGTAACATTTAAATCGTGAGTGAACCTAGCCTATAATCAGTGTTGAAACGTTATTATAAACATACTCATACTGGACTGAAATAGCAGTAGAGTAAAGTAATACTGTCCAGTCACCGAGGTGGAAACAATCCTGATTTAAATGCTTACTTTAAACATCAGTCAAAGTACTGAATAATTTGTTTATTAGGTAAAATGTTAGAATCGTCTACTAACGGAGATTGAATTGAAATTTAACCAAATATTCTGAATAATTAATTCAAAGCAGATTATGTAAAAAAAAAAAAATACCCTACGCTCTGTGTTTTTAGAGATGTTTGTTCTGAAGGATGATTTTAAGGAAAATTGTCCATTGTGTTTCAAATTGGGACTTGAACTTCAAACTATGCCAACTCCAAAATCTAAGAATTTGCTAAATTAGATCATTTATTTACTGTGTGCATTTATTTCTCTCTGAAATACTATACTAACCGGTGTAAAGATATTGTATTTTATATAGTAACCTTTTTAAGATAGATATAAATGCACACAAAAGAGATATTACTTTTTTAATTGCTATTTCATAAATTTTTTGGAGTTAGCATGGTTTCTAAATCAGGTCCCCAATTATTGTTTTATTTAAATGCATATGCAAATCGATTGTACTGTGTTAAAAAAAAATCGTATATCAATATCAGCTGTTAAGGCAATGCTACGTTGTTTCTACTGTTTTTTGCGATAATTAATTTTTTAAGCTGAAACGAGAGCAGTTACCACAAATCTTTTTGGCAGTTTGGTTTGAAAATGTTTTTACCGTAATTGCTTGGTTTTTCAAGGCATGAAGTTATATGGTTCTGACTAAAAAGTCAATTGAAAATTATTTCGTTGATTACATAATTAGCTGAAACCATATCAATAACTTTCTTGAAGAAATTAGTCAACATGGAGAAAACTATTTTAAACAAAACTGCTAAATAGTTTTGCGATATCTGCTCTCTTTAAGCTTAAAAAATTAATTATGGCAAAAAGAATAGCTACATAGGAGCATAGCCTTCCGAAGGATAATGTGATTTCTATGTAATCATGATCGGAATTCCTAGTAAATGATACTGAAAACCGGATAATTATGTTACATTACGTGGCCACCATGCAGTCAAGGAAATTGTGTTTATCAGTGCAAAGGGCCATTGTCATAACTGCTGGCCAGGTTGAAAATTGTTTCACTTCGTTACCTACGTGATGTGATTACCGTTGTAATTTGAGTTAGTTCAAGTGCACATCAGCATCGGTTTTCATATTGTCGGCGGGAATGAGATAGCTTTTGAGACAAATTGCACGTGTAGTCTTGATATCCAATGTGCGGATTTTTAGAACATACGAATATTTTACTTACTGGAATTCAATTTAGTTACCATATTAGATCTGCTTTAAAACGTTTATGTAGAGTATAAAACGCTCTGATAAATACAATTTATTGCAAGAGCTTAAAACTGTTTTGCAGCACAAAAATTTGACAATGTTTTATTCGTACCGAATACTGTTCAAGTTGTAGAACATTTCGGATAGACTTTTTCGTAATGTGAAATAGTTTAAAAATTCCTTATAATGACATCTAAGAAGTAATATGTTCATGTTTTGGAGACTTATTACATACAGTTCAAACTATCTTAACACTAATTACATACATAACATGGAAAAAAAAAATGACGTACCTATATCCTAAAATAATTTTCTGTTCTTTTACTAGGAAAATCCTTGGAAACACGCATGCCAGAGAAATTCCTTGTAAAACTACAAAGGTCGCCCTTGTTAGAAATACAGCTTACATGTTTGTAAAATTACAAAGTGTGGAGTTCACGTGTTGATGCAATAAGGTCAAATATAAATCTTTAATATTTATTTAATTCTAATCATAACAATGAAATTATTTATCAAATAACTTTTAAAAGAATAATTTTTACCTATATTTATTTTGAGAATAATACTTTACGGTTGCGCCGTGATTCGAAACCTGCATCATCGCTCTTCGAACTGAGCAGTTTACGCGTGGACACATTCACCCACATGTGTCTTCTTTTTAATGTACCGTAAAATGGGGTGAGTAGGGACGCTGGGGTGAATAGGGACAAAATTTCAAATCAAAAGTTCCAGTACGCAGTTTTAAATCAGAGTTTTTCCTAAAGGTTGGCAGTTAATGATTTAACAAAGAGTTATTGTACTGAAATATAATTTAATTTACAATAAAGTTCTAAGCTAGGAATCTGTTTCAAATTTTGTCCCTATTCGCCCCAGCGTCCCTAT
>PNEQ01041629.1:6632-54624 GCA_003012365.1 Medauroidea extradentata
AGTAGAAAGTCAGTGAAAATGTTCTGAGTATGATACAGTATTAAACTTCTCTCTTCACAACCTGCACTTTTTTCTGCTGTGAAGGCCACTTTTCCTTTTTTACGTGATAGTTTTTCTGGTCTTTTTATCCATATTTTTGGTGTTTTATAATAATAATTATTAATATTATTATTACTAAGTGTAAGTTTTCAAATAGTCACATATGGCATCCGCAACTTAGTTTATATGTATTTATTTCAATGTTACTGTTTTAAATTGTTATATAAAATATCTGTTGCTTAAAAGGATAATGATGGGCAGCTATGGGGATGGTGGAGGCTGAAAAAAAAAGTTTGTTGTGTAGGCGTGTTGTTATAATAATATTATTTATGGTCAGGGAAATTTTTAATGATTGGTCAGTGAAAGTCAGGGAAATTCATTTTAATATTTCTGTGGGAACCCTGTTAAAAAGTGTATGCGTATATTTGAATGTATGTGGTGTAAAATTATTTTAAAATATTAAATGTATATGTACCTTCTATCTTAAAATTTGGCAAAATTTTTGCTGAATCGTTTTAACCACTCGAGGCCAACAATGTTGAAAAATAATTTCTTTCTGAATAAGGTAGGCCTATTTTACACCAGCAAAGAGCGATTGTAGCAGGTACTTTTATTTGTGCTGTTCCGTGAAGAAATAACGAGCTATGGCTTTAAAATATTTTTGACGTGATATTTTGCCTACCTACATTCTTATATGTTTACCGCAAGTTTATCAGATACTAAAACTATGTTTAACTGCACGATGAAACTTAACCACATAGTGATGCAGACGAACTATATGATATGATCTTTGAAAGAACTGTGCAATGGGAGTGCATGACTGGATTTATTTGCTTGGACATACTCCATTGCGAAATAAATGACTGTCAAAAGAAAAATAAAAATAAGACAAGAAAACATAAATAAGCAGAGTATTCTTTAGTCATCAGGATACATACACAACATAAAATTCCAAAACTGGAATCTGGTCAGATGAAACAAGAAACAAACAAAAAATAAAAGAAATAACAAAAATTAAAAAAAGAAACCTAAATTGACATATGACACAATTATGAGAAGAAACAAAAGCACAAACAGAAATATAGCAAACGACACAACGATGAGGCGAAACAAAACACAAAGATGTCGGACACAAACAGAAAAAACAACAAACGACACAAACGATGAGACGAAATAAAACACAGTAGTTTTCCAAACAGTCAGTATTAATGACGTTTCGGGAACTGGAATCTGTTCCCGTCATCAGGTAGACACAGAGGGTTCAGGAACACAAGTGCGACTGATGAGGAGACTGGAAAAACCATGGGTTTATATAGGGTAAAGCCCCTTATCGTGCTCAGACAATGGGAGACAAGCTGTCTCCTGATTGGTCGCGCAGCATGTATTGACTCTGATTGGTTGTGGTGGGTTGAGTGTTTGTTTTTATTTTGTGCTGTAAATTTGTTTCTCTTTTAATCAATAGGATCCACATATTTTTTAATTCAATGCTCTGTTGACTGAAAATATTGCTATTGCTAATAATATAGGCTGATCTTTTATTTTTCTTTTAATTTCGTCAGTTTCCTATGTAAGTGGTTTAGAGTCTTCCCAAAGGATTTTGTGGCTATTTTCCCGTGCATGTTTGGCCAGTCTAGATTTTTGGGTTTCGCCTTTTTTTGCAAATGTTTTTATGTTCTTTGATACGGGTTGATAGAGCTCTGCCAGTTTCACCAATGTACATATGGCCACATTCGCAGGGTATCTGATTTATTTTCTGTTTGTTCCTTGTTTATCTGACGAGATTCCAGTTTTGGAATTTCATGTTGTGTATGTATCCTGATGACTAAAGCATACCCTGCTTATTTATGTTTTCTTGTCTTATTTTTAGTTTTCTTTTGACAGTCATTTAATTCACAATGAAGTATTTCCAAGCAAATAAATCCAGGAACTACATAATATTCGTTGCAGAGTATTTTTTGATTTAAACATAAAAACAGTACATGATTGAGTTGCTTGATTTACGAGTAACGTTAAGGTAATATACAAATTAGATACCTTTGATTTTTTCAGTTACCATACAACACTAATTTATGAGGAATGCCTAAGGAAATAATTTGCTCTAATAATACATTTTCATGGCAGATTGGCAGAACAGTTTTAGAACGTATATATAAGAAAACACGTCACATATTTTACTGTAACCACGGGAGAAGAAAAGAATATACAGCAAATATGTAAAATGTAAGAAATAAATCATGACAAATACTTAAGATCAATAAGAAACACAAAAATTTAGTAGCCCACTTAACATACTTGAAACAAAATAACAAACAACTCACACCAAAGGCCATTTTCCAACAGATTACATGTACGCACAAGGCCATCATAAACCGCAGGTCTTCGTTCTTATACTCTTACACGTTATAACAGTTACTGTCACTGCGTACATGTTTGCATCATAAACCGACCTTTATTCTTCAATATTATACGGCTATCACTGACTGAACACTTAGAAACTGGGTTTGATTCCAGCCAGGGTCAACTAAATTTTCACATAAGGCAATTGTGCTAGGACAATGCCATAGGCCAGTGTGTTTTCTCGGAGATCTGTTTCACCCACCCTTCAATCCCAGCACCACTCAATGTTAACCTTATGTCATCCCTCACCAGCTCTCTTAGACCTTCGCTGTTAAGAGCCAGCCATAACAATTATGAGACCATAAACACATAGCAACTTTATTGACACTGTAAAGCCAGCTTTATATTTATGTCGGTGTTTTGATAAACAAGAAAATTTCTCAGACCTCATACAAAATTCCCTGACATTTCTCGATTTTTCCTGATGACTTTTAAATTCCCAGATTATTCCCCAACCAGAATTTCCAGACTTGTAGCAACCTTGTGACCTTAACAATGTAATGATTTACCATCCAATTTCCTGCCATGGCAATTTAGGTTTGAGTCCTGGTTACTTCTAATTTCTGCATTTCGGAAACATTGTGGACGTTGCTGTAGCCTACAATTTTCTTGGGATGCTCCAGTTTTGTTTGTCCCTGCATTCTGTCATCTCCCCTTCTCTCAAAACTTTGATGTTAGTTAAAGTCCTGACCAAAATTACTACATCTATGCCTCATCAAGCCTCTCCTCTTGGCAACAAGCGGAGTAAAAACTCTTTTACAATATTCAAATAAGGGCATCAATTTATTCTAATGGTTTCTGAACACTGAAATCAACACATGCATGTGTTTTAAGTAATTTCTCATGTAAAACAATTAGAAATTTATTTGCATACTAGTTGCTAAAAAGTAGCCCTGTTCAAATATACTAATACTGTATACGTAAAAAAACTTTGTAATTACTGTCTGGTATGTTATATTAAATGCACCTGAACATATAACTTAAATTCTTTACAGCAGTAGTACCAGCACTCATTATTTTCTGTATGTTATGTGTGATAATCAGCTAACACATACAATTTTATTTCCCACCAAATTCATACTTTTCATGCATTTTTATTTTATAAACTTTGAGTAGTAATAGCATATTTTAAATGTCTAGCCAAAGGAATGGATACAAAGTGATGGGAAAAGATAGCCTACTAAATACACACAGCATGTGGTGTTGTAACAAGCTTGTCTGCTATACACTCTTTTCTTTTAGATTATTAACCACACAAACTAAAAAACCACCTACTACGATGCACAACAACTCTGTTATTTTGAACTGTATTTAACATTAACGGTCTTAAAAAATTTCTTCCATTCCACAGTTTAGTCAAGTCAATGTTACTGCATTAATTAAAATGTATGTAAGAAACAATATACTACAGTGATCACTTTGCATATAATTCATATTACTAGCCTAAGATAAATGCAGGCTTTAAAGAGAACACAATAAAAGTACATTTTTAAAATAACACAAGACACTTCTAGCTTGAAACCTGAAACATAGGAAAGCTTTGATTAAAATTTTACCAACAGAAGTCCAGACATTTCAAGTATCTGGATTACAGTCTTCATTAGGATCTATAACTACAATTTCAACTGCTTCCTTGGATTTGTCAGTAACTTTTGACACTAACACTCTGCCTCGCCTTTTCTCAGTAACAATGGAACATATCCTGCAAGTATAATTTGCAGTCATATCGTCTGCAGTTTCTGGCATATTATCATGCCTTAGAACACCTGTCAAATTATCTGGAAATGACAAATCATCACTTACAAACATGTTAGAGCATACACTGCAAACCAAAGTCTTTGATGTAGTCACAGCTACCATTTTCCGCCAAGCACCAGCTTCATCTCCTGTTTCAGTACCTAGAGTCACATCATTAACTCTGGGTTCAGAGATATTAATTCCATAATTTCTTTTTGTTAGCGCTTTGAGATCCTTCTCCGGGCATGAGCAGACAAAGTTACTCTTATCACAAATATGCTTAGAATAAAGTAAATACATTAAAAAACCCATTCCACATTTTAAGCATACATACAGATTCTGAAGAACCTTTCCACTTTCATCAAGAACTTTGTTTATAATCAAGTTTGTCACTTTATTTTTGACACATTCACACATTAACGTTTTATGCTTTAAAACATTTTCGTTACTATGAAATTTACTCCTTTCCTCACTGCAAATTTTGTTTGTGTTAACCACTGATGTTAACGTGATATCAGGGTTCATTTCCTGTGGATTGCTGAATGACCTCTCTGAAACCGGCAGGCAATTGTCATTGTATGTCAGACACAAAGTTCCCTTACTATCACTTTCTCCTGAAGGGTTCACTGCACCGGACTGCTTAATTGCACCAACAAGTTCGGCAAAAGAAGGTAATGAAGACTGAGTGGATGTCTCTTTCCCGTTTGACAAAGGAGTGCTCACACTAATGACTGCATTTCTACCAAGTGCAGACTTGAAGTTTCTACCTTTGGTTATATTAGAACCTAATTTATTCACACTGTGTTGAACAGTTACTGGAGAGGATTCCAGGACTGGATTCTGTTTATTGATTGTCACAACACTCCTGGATGCACGGCACATAACACTGTTTGTGCTACCATCCAAGTGCTGAATGCTGTCATTATTAACACTATTGCTGTTCTTAGGTGCTACCGCTCTATTTCTGCCTGCAAAGTTACATTCTTTGGCAACACCATTCCTCAAACTCCTTACTTCACTTTCTCTCAAATGTCTCTTGTGAGAACTTGCAAACCTATCAGAATTTTTTACCTTTTCAGGCACACAAATTTGTTTCTTGTTGCTCTCAAACTCATTACTAACATTACTTTCAACTGTATCTGTTATTAAATTTTCATTTGTGACATCCAAAGAAATTTTGTGTTCATTATTTCCAGACGCTGCACTGCCTACTCTATCAAAAAGTACGCTAATGTTGTTTATGTTAGTTTCTTCAGTACTCTGGCCATCATCTTCAAAAGATGTCCTTATCCAACTTCTTAGTTCCTTATCAGCTAGTCTTGTGAGTGCCACTTTCAATATTTTATCTTTTTTACTACCACAGCCACTACTTAAATCATTTAAAAGGTTCTGGTGCTGCTGCTGATATTCTTCATTTGCTTCATTTTTCACTGTCTTCACACCAGTGGATGACCTAGTATTCTTGACACAGTCTTGTTTTGTAGGGCTGGTACATGCAGACCCTGGAGAAGCAACCCTGACCATGCTTCCATTAGCACCTCGTCTGCGCTTCCTAACTGATTCAGGATGATACACCTCCGTTGAATCCAGTCGCTGCAACCATAAATATTAAGCAGCTATATTGCATTATCAACATATCAGGTCGCGAACACTGCACAACACAGTAGACTAATATTACGTGTGCTAATTGAAAGGAAAGCCTCAGACACTTAAAAATTGTAAATACTCCACAATATTAACAGTAAACAAAATTTACACAGATAACAAACTGTATCTAGTAAAATTAATACCTTCTTAAGTGTTTCTACCAAACTCTAATGACCATAGCCTGGATATTATAAAATTTCCCTACTTTTACAAGTTTTTAGGCAAAAATTTAAAATTTCTTCTTAATCACTGTTTTTCCCTGAACATTAAAATACCCAGACAGTAGGGAACATGCATGTGTTAAGTACATGGCAGCCCTGAATAGAGAAATTTACTTGTAATAAATTCCAAATAATACATTTCCACATGAAACTATACTAATATTTACTCACAGCTGACACACATGGAAAATAAAAATTATGTTAAAGTGTCCCAAAGTCACCTCCACTTACGGTATTTATAAGAGTTATTGCTGAAGGATGTGTGCCAGATGCAGAGACTGGAAACAATATGTGAAATGCAAAAAATCATTGCAGTAAACGTAGGGAATTCAATTATTTTCAAACTGACTGTGAACACACTGCTTGGTGACATAATGTTTTGCTAGTAAAAACAAAGCAGTTAAAAGTAGTTTACTGTGTCAGTAGTTTAATTTAGTAGATGCAAAACAACTTGCAACAGTGATATACTAAACATTTAATCTACCATATTTGATAATGACAGTTACAAAACTTTTAGAGCCATATTAATAGTTGTTCTTAGACCTCACATGGCATAGTGATATTTGAAACATGTCTTGAGATTCACAGTAAATTAACAATAATGAGCAAATACTAGTTTGAAGTATCATTACTAAAGTATAATTTGATTCCGAGATATGTTTTCAGTTTGGAGGTGTGGGTGGCATCTGAAGTATCTAGGTCCAGGTGGGAGGCAGTGGAGATGGTACTGCAAAGTGTCTCTTAAGAGCATCAAAGAGATTTTGATTGAGAGCATCAACTGGTTGAAGCTAAATTCTCTGTGCCCATTTGCATGAATAAATGCAGACTTTTAAATGCATCAAGTGCTACAGCTAGTAACATTTTCACCACCTCTCTTCTTCCAGTCCAATAGAAGGGTGTTAGGAACGTTGATGAATGATCAACAACTTACTACAATATGGCTGCCAACTACAGTTTGCTACAGTATTCTTAAAATCGACATCTAATATTACCGTGGCACACAGTGAATGTTAGGTTGGTGTGAGAAGGCGTTACTAGTATGCGAATACACAAACTCGCCTAAAAATGCCACAATGTTGTTACAATATAGGAAGGATGACATACAAATATTGGCTTGGCAGAATGAAATACTCGCCTGATATGAGAAGGGCAATAAAAGGAGTGTGTTGAATACCAACAGAGCACATAGTGCCTGGGGACACACATAAAGCATGGAAGGGTGTAACACAGTGGCTGGCAGAAAGGGAACCTTACTTCATAAATAGCCAGGCCCAAGGCAGGGCAACGACCAGGCATTCTTAGTACGCACACAGGCACAAGTGCAAGAGTGGAGAATAGGCAACATGATAAGAAACGTAGCTCGGTTAAGGCTTCAACTGTTTACCACTGGCATAACAGAAGAGATGATGAACCAGTACACATTAACTTGTCTTCCTAAAATGCAATGAAGATATCTGACCTAAACATAAAATATTTTACTTAAGATATTGACTCTTCTTCTGATCGCATGTGGTTTGAACATAAAAAACTTTTTTGTTCATGATAGTAGAACAAGTCTTCAAAGATATATTATCTATGAACTAGGAGCCAAAAAATTTACAAAAACCTTGCATATCCTGTAGACAGTTCTCATTACAGTGTTCCAACATGTTAGGGTGCAAAGGGAAATCCAGAAGACACAATGGATTTAATGTCTTGTTGACAATGAGGTCATTACAGATGGAAAGAACAAACAGCTCATAGATTCTTAGAATAGGAGGGGAGAGAGGGGGAAAGCCAATGCCGATATTAAGAATTGAAGCAAAAGGGTCAATTAATACAATATAAACTATAGTAGTGCCCCTGGAGCATCTACAACACACAACTCCTGTGTGTATATTACTCCTGACTTCAACAAGACTTACAACTATAAGAAGCACCACCTGACCAAGAGTAATTAGGCTATTTCATTTCAGGTTTACGGATAAATCCTTGTCCACTGCTATTTGGATGTGGTTCACAGCATCAGTTAAGGAAATTGTTTTAAACCTGAAACCAACTGAGTACAACCAATTCAGTTGAGCCATAAACTACACTAAAACATACTAACCAATTATAGTCAACATGATTGGCAAAAATATAATACTATTTCTTAACACTGTAATTGCCCTGAATTCAAAGGTACAAGAAAAATGTAATAGATTTTACTAGCTAACATCACCATAAACTGAACAGTTTTTACGGAAGTACATCACTTCGCGCTAATGTTGCAAGTTTGAAGATGGAAACAGATCTCAGTTTCAGAAATGTTGCATCTGTCGTCAAAGGTAGCCTACTACTTTTCAACTGTGTCTTCTTAATACGACCTTTTCCGGAACTGTGTACATGTTATATGATTGTTGACAATAGCTAATACTTGTTTGCTTTTTGTTTTAACATAGGGTTTTCTGCAGCTTGGCAACATTTTCTTGCAATGGGTGTACATACATAAAAACAGTTCAGTTTACAAGACAAACCTATTGCAAGAATCATTCTAAGATTGTAACATCAACATACACAAAAAGATTTTATGGCCAAACAGATCTGCTAGACATCAGTGTTACAATTAGGTGTAGAATTATAAATGAGAAAACTCACGTTCACTATAACTTCCTGCTCAGAATGATACTGCTTCACGTGTTCTTCCACGGAGCTGAAGTTGAGGCGGCAAACACTGCAATTGAAGTACGACCTGGTTTTTTTTTGTTTCACAGGTACTGTAAGCTGTTTCTCCTGTTCCTTGCTAATATCTGGCAAGGGATCTGCAGAACTACTGGCCGAAACTGAGATAGCATGTGAAGCTGTCTCTCTGCATAGATTATTGTGGTTGGCAGCGGAACTCTTGCTCGCTTTAAAGAAAATGCATAGGTCTACAGCAAACCAACCAATATTTTTCGGCAAATGCAATCTGATAGGCAGACTAGACAAACAACAACTCTTGGAGTCTTCAAACATAACCACCAGTTTCTTTGAATGCAGCATCAAATATGAGAGTATTTTTCTTTAATACACATGTCTACTGCATATGATATTATAACAACCAAAGGCCCAATCACTATCACAGGGTTTATTTTACTTAACTCTAGTTGGTACAGTAACAAAATTTGAATAGTTGGCAACAAAATTTGAATCTTGTAACTCTTTAGGACATTAAAATATGCTACACTTCCATGTTGCTATGTAGGGTATGTTAAGTAATTTGTTGATTTTGTGCTAGCTATGGAAAGGGTGATAGAGGCACTATCCCAGGTAATCATTTGGGGTAAACACTTTAGTTACGGTTACCATTATTTATTATTTACGACGCAGAGACTGTGCCGACAAGCACATGCTAAATTGAAACTTTTTTGGAGATAATTACACTATTTTTTTTATTGAAGTCAAGAGAGAGGTATTCTTGTTTAGCTTAATGTGCAAGTTATTTTATAACGTGAAAACGTAAATTCACTGTATGTATACAGAAATTAATTTCAGATCAGAAACAGTATATTTTATCTGTGTTAATTTTAAATTATTTTACTGAATAATAAGAGTTAATAGTTACAAATTTATACATTTTCATTCTGAAATGTATTTTGTTATCTTTCTTCATGTGTTTTTTATTATTGTTTATGTCGTATATGTAATGAGTAGAGGATGGCAAGCATATGAGAGAACACGAGTTAAATGAAGAAAACAGATCGAGCGAGAGACGGAACAGAAAGTGAACAGGAGAATGTGTGTTGTATTAGAATTTTAAGTAAATAAAGGTATGTGAATATGTAAGAGTTAAGTAAAATAAAGGTGAACTGGTCAGCTCACCCTCATATTGTTCTCCCATGGATCTGATGATATTATTTGGTACTGATATTATTTGTTTCTGTGAAGACTATCAATAGACTTGAATTGTGCGCCTACGACCCCCGCCAATGAACTCGTTATCCCCACCTCTTCTCTACTGATGTCGTACGTTTGTAAATTTTCGGGCGGACTCGGCCGTCTTCGTATTTGAAATGCAAAACGATAGAGATACAAGTGATGGACTGAACATCAACTATACTTGAAATCACAGAAATTCAAACAGAAACAAAACGAGGTTTCCTTGTCAAGCACCACTCACGCATGTTTTGTGTGTGATAGGCTGAACCAGAAAGCTTACAACTGCAAGTTGAAGACGTATAATTGTATGAACTGTGAAAAAAAAGGACATTTGCAAGCTGTCTGTAAGAATGTGCAGGGGACAACCATCACGGCTAGAATACACAACATGGCTAATGTTCCTCCAGACAGAAGAAATGCCAGAGGTGACGACAGGAAGCAGCAGTGTACTCAAAACTCTGGGAGAGAATCGAAGAGTGGAAGTAGGAGTGATGACTGAATATTTACTCACCATGCAGGATGTTCAAATTGGTACAGTGGGACACAATGTTGAACCCAATGAATTTTAAATAGAAGTGCAAGTTGATAATGAAATAGTTACTTTTGAATTAGATAGTGGAGCAAGTGTTACTGCAATTAGTGAGTGAAGAATTGTTCCTGAAGAAGTTCGGTGAAAAAGAACTAAAAACCTTCATACAAGAACTTTAGGAGTTTTACAGGACAGATAATGGAATGTATTAGTATAATTGAGGTTAGAGTAGATGTCAAAGGTACTAGTAAAACATTATTGATGCATGTTGCATATTATTAGAAATGGGGGTATGAAAAACCATTGTTTGGTAGGACTTGGATGAAAGAATTTGGACTAACAATCCATTCCATTAATTCTGAGGAAGCTTAAGTTGAAGACTTGATTGATAGCCCAGTATCCAGAAGTATTTACTGATAAATTAGGACTGTATAACAAAAGTGAACTCACTCTGGAACTAAAGGAAGATGCCAAAGCAATATACTGCCAGCCATACACAATTTCTTATGCATTAAAAGATAAAGTAGACAAGGAAATTTGATAGTTTAGCTAACATAGGTGTGGTGAAACAAGTAAATCACTCTTGTAGCACTGCAGGACAAGGGATTTTCATTACTGGTGAATTAGTATTTTATGTAATCTGTTACGCCACACTTAGGGCACTAACGACAACAAGTAGGTTATATCCCAAACAGGTTACGACCAACAAACTAAAGATACAACATAATAAGATTAACCCAGAGACAAATTATTATTCAAAACATACTTTCAGTACAAAGAGATACAATTGCAAATAGTCTGGTACTTCGCAAAAATCAAATGATGCTACAATTTCATTCAAACATTTATTTGATTGGTTAAGCATGAACATGGCCCATTTATTTACCAGCTCGCTGCGAGTAACAGAGAACACTACGCTCCCTCAGCACGTCGTCTACACTAAACCAATAAAAGCATCAACCTATACTCTACAGAGCAAATTCCAGCACCTCTGAGAGCCCCGGCAATGTACTTGACTGTACATGTTGTGTGTGCGCACACACACACACACACACACACACATATATACAGGGTGAGGACGCTAACTGTTTAAAGCTCCCCGCAGTGACACTGGGGACTCCGAGACAAGTGATTCGACATAGGACATGTAGGGTCCAAACGGACGGGAAAGGCCCTAAAATTCGCCTTCAAGTTTCCATGACATCACATCCGGTGTGTCCGCATCAGGCGCGTACGAACGAGTATTCAAAGGAGTTCCTTCGATCCAACCTGACACGTTAACTTACAAGCAATTCCTTGTTAGGAAAGTGACTGTTGTCTTAATGAGTTATTGCGCCCATTATGTACATTATTAGGACTGATTAATTAAAAAGATGTACTTTGTACCGGTTCGGTGATTCCTTGTTTAAAATATCATAACAATGTCCTAGTAAGCTTCATGATAGAGAACAATTGATACAAACTTGTCCGCAAAAGTGCACACCGAGCCAACAGCTCGTCTTTGCTAACAACTTCATCGAACATGCATAAAACAAATACAAACTAATGGGGCTGTAAACAAAAAATGCAGAACACAGCTAAAACAAAATAAAATAAATTATGCAGCAAAGGGTTACAAAGAAATAACAGTTGAAGTAAGTTAAAATTGCAAAAAGTAACGTTGACAACAAATTGTCGACACTGGGACACGAACCTCGGACCGCAAGTTTACAAGGTTCTGACGCAGACACTGAGCTACAGAGACAGGTTGGATCGAAGGAACTCCTTTGAATACTCGTTCGTACGCGCCTGATGCGGACACACCGGATGTGACGTCATGGAAACTTGAAGGCGAATTTTAGGGCCTTTCACGTCCGTTTGGACCCTACATGTCCTATGTCGAATCACTTGTCTCGGAGTCCCCAGTGTCACTGCGGGAAGCTTTAAACAGTTAGCATCCTCACCCTGTATATATATATATATTTTTTTTTTTTTACCAGTTCCTGATGCCAGATCTAGCCAATCTCAGATTTCATATGGGTATACAAAAATATGTCTGTGAGTGTTCTTTTGCTTAGTGTAGGTTTTGTAGCTATTCTTCCTTTTCTTAGTTTATGTGCAACAACTGCAAATCCTAAATGCCTTGTGGTCTCTAGTTGGACTAAACGGTGTTAACTGTTGAGTGACACCCTAGCAACATCGCACACATTCGTTTCTGAACATCTAATGCACATTGCTACAAACATCACATATCTGGTTGAAAATAGTAATGAAATTTAATAAAATAAAGATATAATACTAAAGTATATTTGCTGAAACTATCAAAGATACTTACCAAAGCTGCGTTGCTTCCTTAGGGACGGTTTGTCCTCTACTTTAGATTGCAATGCTTTTGAATTCAGTGATGGTTCCTAAAAAATAAAATTTATGAAAATTTATACAGGCAGCAAGCAGCATTACCAATCTGATACATGCACTTCTATATTTAAAAAAATGAAGTTTAGAAAACAGGTAAAGCCATTAGTTCGTTAGGTCAGTAAGAGGAAGGGGAAGGGTAGAAACCTCAGTAAAATGTACCTTCCTTAGCTCAAATGACAAAGATGCTCGGTAAAGTGGGTACTTAGGGAATTACTAAACCCTGTTATGCTAGAGTGGAAGAAGCACCACATATGTAGAACGTCAGCTATCACAAGGTTTGTCTGTAGTGGCAGCAAGAAATGGAGTTTGTTCTGGAAATGAGATATCTTTATTATAAATTTTAGGAGAAGGTTTGCCATTGCACTCAAAATAAATGTAACCAACCAGAGAATTACAAGATAATCTGGGAATAATGTGACAGATGATTCCACTACATAAGTTTTGGGTGGCGAGAAAATTGCTGAAAAAATATTTAACAGTTTTACAACATTAATATAATCATGCTAAAATTCAATGCATGACTATCACAAAACATTTGTGTACATAAAGTAAGAAAACATTAATGTTAAAGTTGTTTAAATCATGCTGTAGTTTTCTGAGCAAGCATTAGATCTACAGAGCGTTCCAACCTTAGATTGTATTACAGTGCTTATCGCAGGTGCTGTTGCTGAGCGCAACAGCGTTACAAAGTTTGGGAGATGTAAAAACTTCATAATGTTGACACCTATAATATTATATTTTACATTTTTTGAATTGATATCATTGTAATTAAGCTTCAAAATATGTATCTAATCACAATTTACATTACTTTAAAATATGAGACCGTTCATATACTTTACATGTATGAATTCATTAGATTAGTATTAATAGGCTATTTGTAAACAAGTAACTACTATCACAAAGGCTACCTATTAATCATTATAGCTACTCCCGATAAAACATGAGGTTTCATCCATTGAATTAGTGTCTGTCTGAAGATAAAAATGTGGTTGGGTTAACGATGATTATGAGATTGATGATGGAAAACCAGATGTCATGTAGAAATTGAAAAATCTGGCTGTATGTGCACTTTTCTTTTGCTAAAATTACATTTAAAGTGTGAATTTTATGAAACAAAAAGATTACAAACTTTTGGCCATGATGTCAACTTCAGGTACGATCCCTCATTTCCACTACTTTCACTATATTTATTTTCAAAGCAGAACAGATATCTGTCAGCATTGTCTTAATTCGTTTTACTAAGATTATATTGTTCATCCAAGACAGAAATAATTAAGTTGAAGCTGATTATATAGTTAATAGAATTTTCATCAATGAACTAACTAGCCAAAACATTTCTGTCTTTAAAATAAAAAAATAAATAAAAAAAAACAGCAAAAACCTTGCAAACAATTTCTTTTTTGTATTTACTCTAGTTTTAGGTTTTTGATTGACTGATTTATGTATTTTGTCCTGCTGACCACAGTTGACTACATATACTGTATAGCAACTAGTAACATTGCATAAAATTCTCACAACATTTTTTTAAAGACAAAAAAATTTATTTTTGCATCACCTCCTCCCGAATATGTAATATCATAAGAATGTCACAAACAAGGGATTATAGATCATCTTCATGTCCTCTTTATTTAAAACCATCTTTAATAAATTTATAAGACTGCGACATTCTAATGCCAATTTTTTTCTGATATTTATATGTTGTATCCAGTTTAACTTGATCTGTGTAAACACCCAGAAGATTCATATTGTATGTTCTATAAATGTGTAGTGCAAGGTGGATGGGCATCTGGCCTCTATTACTTTTTTTTAAATTATATATATATATATATATATATATATATACATACACACACACACACACACACACACATATTACTGCTTATTGTGGTGTACTAAACACAGAATTAGCCTACTGTTAGTTTTAGTGAGTTTTGCTTCAATTAGGATGATAAATAAGAATTTAACTATTTTGTTTCAAACTGCATATGAATCTGTTCATCTAGTGTATTGCAACTCTATATTCTTTTTTTAGTACTATGTGTTCGGAATTTGTCTCGGTAAGAGTTCGTTGTGGAGTTTAGATTTTTGAAGATAATTTTTTTTTATTATAAATATATTGTCATATCAACACACTAAATTTAAAGGAGCCATATCGAGTTTGATATCGAACAAAGCCACATATAATTTCCTGAAGATTATCTAGATCACTTTTTTTTTTGTGTTATGCACCTGTTAAAGCAAACTAGCATTTATCTAAATTGCTGTGTCTGGGAGGAAGTGATGATCCTTAGGGTACCCAACAGGCTGGCACTGGCAACGGCTGGGCTGAAGGGAGCATCGCCAAATATGGTCACAAATGTGATGATTGACCGAACTACGACTCTGGAATTTTTTTACTCTTGTGACGTCAAACAAGTAGTACCCAGATGGGATGAACTGTTTTCTTCATCCGTAAGGAATTTTCTCTAATACCTGATGTCAGAAAACTTAAATATATAGTGTAATCACTATTTTGGGACCTCACTAGGGAACTGACTGTATCTAAACTAAGCATTGTCAGTATCTAATTGTAAAGCAATGTAAAGGTGACTAGCCATGGGGCAGCGGAATAATTTGTAAGGGTGGTCTGGCACGAGGGAGCGTTTTGCCTTGGCTGAGGGTAGCAAGGTGCGGTGCCAGAGGGCACGACATTTAAGTTGATGGCTGTAAAAGCTGAGACAGTCATCTAAACAGTGACTTCGGGAGGGGTTGGTTGGGGCCGAGGCAAGTGCGGCTGTCTCCGCCAAAATTGGAACAGTCTAGTTGGTTGCAATAATAGGGATACTTGTTGATTCTAGCGGTAATGGAAATGGAGGTTTGTATCAAGTGAGGCTGGACAGATATTATATATTTTTTTGTGTTGAATACACTTGGGGAACATTTCAGATGGGACCTCAGCTCGGGCTAAAAGCTAATTTGTGTCAGCACTCAGTTTTTTATCTGTTGGCAAGTCTATTGTACAAGGTGCTGTATCTTGTGAAAAACCTTTGTTATAAACTGGAATAAACCGACCCGAGGAACTGAAATAAAATAACTTGTGCTTTCAATCATGATTAATGTAACCTCCGATGGTAGTAATTATAACTCTACAGGGCTATCCGACAACAGGAAAAAAAATTAACACATCAGACTGCTTAGAGACTCATTACAGTAGCCTATATTAAGTATTTTAATGTTTGATTGAACCAAATTATTACCTGTATTGTTTGAACAAAATTTATATAATTTATATAATCTGTTTTAAATTAATTTAATGTTAATGCATTTCAACAAAACAAAATAATAACAACAATAATTGCACAAAGAACAATTGATCATTGACTTTTAGTGGAATTTGGTTACCTTTCTATTTCAGTTTCAAATTCGCAGGATAGTCAACGGTACCATGGCGCTGTTATTTCTTCCTAAGAGCGTATATGAAAAATACTGGAATATGTTCAACCAATATTTCGCTCCCTCCCTTACAGCCTATCTATATTGCTATATTTTGTCTTTTTGGGTGTTTTATTCTCTGCATAAATAAATGTTAACAAAAAAACACAAATTAACTAAATTCATGCTACAAAATTAGTCACTGGACACAACAGATCATGTGGTCGCAAGAGACAGGTGCACTCCTGAAACTACGAAAAGAAAAAATCTGCTGACTAAAGGGAGGCTGTATAATACCCTACCATTACAAAACATCACAGTCAGTAAAGATAATGGAACTTTGAGCACCTGTCAAATATCTTGGTTTGGCTGGCAAATGATTCAACCTAATATGCAACAAAATTCACGTTATTAGCAAGAGAACAGTTAAAGCTATTGTAGTGGTGTTATTTTTAATTTAAAAAAAATTCAGCTCATTATTAAACAATTTTCTCGCTTTCATCCTTCACCTAACTTCCAAAATAAAAAAGTTTCTCACTGGCCAACTTTTTAATGCTGCATTCTGAAATGAAACGCACATAAGGTAATAAAAAAATTTCTATACATTTAAGAAAGAAAATTTTCCATCTCCTATAATTCAACCTACAGAGACAAGAACCCAAACAGCTAACCCCGTAACCTATGATTAATAGGATAAATCATCTACCCATCAAAATTTAGAACAAAGAAATGTATATACATTTTCTTGTAGACAAATGAGAGGGCAAATAAATGATTCAAGGCCTGCTTTGGTTTAAGTCACATTGGTGCAACATAAATATTGTTACTACGGAAATCAGTCGGGAGTGTCAAACAAAGCTCTCGATGTTGTCACAGAGTTAACAGAAGACCCACAGCACGAGGATGTATAAAAAATGTTTCCCAAACAGGGCATCACAAGCAGAGGGAGAGTCTGTGGAAGAAGGCTAGTATGCAGAAGATCCCAAGAATATTCTACATAAAAGTATTCCTCCACTCACTCAAACCACCACCTAGCTGCAAGGTGGATGCAACTTCTATGCTCTATGGTACTATCATGTGTCATGGGAACTAGAGATAACTGCATGCACCCTGGGTAAAGGCCACAATTACCTTATCTGAATGGAGGAGTTTGCCAAGGTTTGCTGTCATTGGTTGGCATGTTTCTTCAAGGTACTCCTACTTCCCCACCCAACACATTCAGTCACTTCTCTATTGCAGAGACTTTTCTCATGTCATCTTTCAGAAAGTGGCAGATTATGGGTTCCCAGTCAAAAGTCTGCTATCGGAGTATGATGCACACTATGTTTATTTTCAATTATCTTGCCAAGGAAACTCCAGTAATGGATAAGCACAGTAACAAGCAACTACAAGGAAACTGCACATTTCACTGACTTTATAGTCTGCATAGTATAAGTTTGCTTGATTTTGACATTTCTCTTCTGAGAAAATTGTCTGGCAACTCCATTGCGTAGACCTTTAAACCATCCTGACTTCCTGGAAAGCACATTCTCTGCAACAGTGTTTAACATGCTCTTCTTAGAAGAGAAATGTCAAATTAGGCAAACTTACACTGTACAGACTATACTGAACGACGGTATCTTACTAATCAGACTATACTGAACGACGGTATCCTACTAATCAGACTATACTGAACGACTGTATCCTACTAATCAGACTGTGATTTGCAGAAGTTTCCTATTATAGAAGAAAATTCTATATATCTGAAACATGAAATCCAATTTAGGCAAGTGAAGAAAAAGTACCTCACCTCTACTGCTGCTGGACGATATGTTGAATTATTCAGCAGTGGTGCCCTCGATGTTGCATTTGCTACTACACATTCTGATTGCAAGTGGCTAATTAATTTCTCTACACTCCCAACATACTTCGAGCAACCTGAACAGTACACCCTGTTTACAAACTTTCCCAAATGACGTATCAATGAATTGTGGTTATTGAAAAACCTGTTGCAGCACATAGGGCACTTCCACACACATTTGTTTGTGCCTTCTTCCTGTAAAAATAAATCACAAGCATAAAACTGTAGGGTAACACTACTACAAGGTATACATTTTATTTATCTGCCACGACACTAAGAGCAACACCTACACAAGCTTTCTCATAGGTATTCTTAAGTAGCTCTGTTTCCAATACAAAAATGTGGAATATTAACACAAACCAAACAAGAAAATTAATCATACAGAGAAAATACTCACCATAAACACTGAGATGAAATTATGGTAAAAGACGCAAATGAATAAATGGGCACTGTACAAACAAAATTGATAAAACAATAGCAGTAAAAAAATAAGTTCTTTTACACAGAGGCTACACAAAATTCTATAAAAAGACTTTCCTTCTAAGCTAAATACAGCACTGTATTGAATCAGTTATTGTTTATGTTGCTAACTGCACAATACATTACCAGCTCATTTATATTTTCTATCTGTCAATGCAGGAATACACCTACTTCCTGTATGGCCCCACATTCTCACTCAAATGTCAAATTTGTAGAATTATAATCTCAGAAAATACACCATCGAACCCAAGAATGTTGTAGCCATTAAACAAAAAGCTATCACTCTCGTAATATTTCATGTTAAGGAAATTGTGAGGGTAAACTGAATACATTGTGCCTGAGCCTGTGTTAGATGACCAACATACTCTGCTAAACTTCCCATTACCGTATTTTTCCGCATATGTGACCTCGCATATAGTGCGAATGGCAATTTTGAACCACTCAAATCGGAAAATAAAATTGCATGGCCGTATAATGTGATACAGTGAATGCTGTGTGCCGAGTCTCGGGCCGTGCGGGTAGGTAGTGTGGCAACCGGCGGCACGAAAGAAGATCTAGAACACAGCATGCGAGCTAACGATGGGGAAGGGGAGGCGGAAAGCAGCGGAGGGAAGGAATGATGCAGACCAGTAACGGTAAACAAGAGGATGGGAAGCGAGTCTAGAGGAGGGGGCGGTTGGAATGCAGACACTGTGACGTCAGTGGTGTTGCCACCGTTGCCAGACCTAAGCTACGCTAGTAGCCCACGTCGGCTTAGCTAGCGTCAGGACTGGCTTTGCATGTATTCCACCTACATTATGTCAACATGGTTATAATAGAAGCACCACTGGAAAGATTTTAACAAAATTTGATATATGTTCATGCTATTGCTACCTCTCAACCAAAAAACAATAAAATTTCAAAATAGTATTTTTTTTCGAAAAACAGAAAGTTTCAATATTTTTTTTTCAAAAACAAACATATTTTGGGGTACTATATTCTCAGCGACATAATGTCAATGTCTTATAAACACATTAAAAAAGTTTCACATTTATACCTTAACGTATACGGTAACATTCGTGGACAAATGACGATGCCGTGTTTATTATTCATCTGCTTACGTGAAACTAATACACGCGTTAAAACAATGGCACAGTATACGCACTTCAAAACATCACGGAAAAAATTTTTTGTGTATGCACAAAAGAAAATAATTCTCATCTGAATGCTAAGTTTTACAAATAACGCTATCTTGCAAACATAACACGGATGCGTTGGGCGGGACTGCTACCGCCAGGAGACAAAGGTGGCACAATTTTCTTTGTGTGTACACTTGTGGATATCGAGTCGACTCAGCGCAAAGTATCGATCTCAGCGTATAGCTGTGATGCTAGCTCCGTCAGGATTATCGTTTCCGAGTGTCACGGCAAGAGCGCACCACCAGATGTACGGGACATCCCGTACAATCAATTCTTTCTCGCAACTCTTGATGTTTACTTCCGAGCGCACCGAGTTGTTTACGTGACGCATTGCGCATACGTATTGCCGTTTTTCTGTCATAACATACGCAACCGTGAAAATGCTCTCGTATTAAACAAATTAATTAACGTTGTATTTAAAACAGAAATTGACGGTGCACAAAAATACTGTCGTTATGGCCGTATTTTCGTCTTAACGAGGTTCCGCTGTACCTCCCTCCCAGTCATGACACTGCGTCGCGCAAAAACGGCATAAAGGCAGACCCCGGGGTTATTTATCCTTTTGCGCACCAATATAATGCGACCCAGCATATAATGTGAATAGTGATTTGGGACCACTGAAATCGGCAAAAAATTATCGAATTATATGAGAAAAAATACGGTACTCCAGATCATTGCCATAGACACACAGGTGTGGACGCTAAAGTTGAAAAATTGTTCTCATAGGACTGATAGGTGGCACTAGTTCAATGGTGTTTTAACACTGCATGAATGGAGCAAGTTCATATCAGAGCAGCTAGATCGTATGACAGTATATTGACAATTTAAACCACATTGAGCATACTGTGTTCTATGAGGGATGTGTAGGTTGCCGTGCACTTGTATATAACTTTTGGACTGGAACCTGTTTTTTGGAACTATCTCTTTAGGACTCTTAATTTGTGCATCGCACACTGTTACTTTCCCCTTTGACTCTAGGCCAGCTGTGTTGTTCGTGGACCCCCTCCCCCCTCTTCAGCTTCCCTCTCTGCTGTATCCCCTCATTCCCTCCCCCCACCACAAGCGCTAGGCAGCCTGAGGGCTCTTGGCGAGCCAGGCATTCGTGTTTGGTCGGCCGGCGGTTGCTGTACCTTCCTTGCCTTGATAAGTGCTCTCACGCATGGTTGGTTTTATCTTAATCTAAACTTTAACGTTAGTTTTCATTCAGAGTTTTGGAAGGTTTAAATTTGATTTATTTTGCTGGTTTCATGTCGCCCCTGAAGGCTTTAATTAACTGTAGTGTTCCCACGCAAGAGTAATTTGCCATTTAGCCTTTAATTCCGGACCTTTACACCTGCCTCATTTCCTAGCCAGACCACAGGTTCGGTTTATGATGTTTGCGCTTGATTGTAAATAACTTAGATGGGTTTTTTACTGAAACTGTTTGTAGGCCCACACTGTTTATTTATGATAATATAGATGTTTTTGAAAAGGGCTAGTGTTTTGATTTTTAGCATACCTAGCCCTTTATGGTTGCCCTTTCTGAAATTATTCTTAATTGAAGTTCCAGCACAGGCTGAAGAGACAAACACAACACCCAGTCTTGAATCCTGGCAGGTTACATTACATTTCATCTCCCCTGCCTGGAACCTTACAGGGACCATTGGGCCACCAACCAGGAGCTCTAACAGCTGAGCCAAGTTGTCCGACATCTAAATTAATAGAAAATGAAAATCAGAATGTGTCATACGTATACTATAATACCAAGTGTGGGACTAGCATGGTGAATATTAATGCACGATGAACTTTTCCAATCATTCACATGCCTACAAAGATGAATATGGTCAACACTTTGTCCTAGACAGAAACTAACTTTCATGTTTTAACATCACAGTTCAGTAACTTCCTCTTTAACACACTCTTTCCTGATACCAAAAGAGACATTCTCGATGATAACACAATGATTTAAACATACCACCAAGACATTTAATTGTTTGTGCACAACACAGTGGGCCACAATGGCTCAATTTCACCTCTGATTGCTGTTTTGTTAAAGCTGCTCAAAAAATCTTTCTGTTTAAGCTTTCATCATTGCAGTGAAATTGCAATTAGGGAAAGGGGTTAAGCAACTGTGGGAATTGTATGGCCATCTTCACCACCCGCTCTATGTGTTACTATGCAGCTAGGATGATAGTCACCATATTATTCAATTGGTGTTTGCAGTCTGGTCCCAGGCATTGTAGACACACTGTGATATATACAAAATGGACTCATGCAGCCTACTGTACTTACCCTGTAAGGCAAACTTTGATAAAGGTTGCAGACTAGTGCACACTTGTACACATAAATATCACATTTGCTGTATAACCAGTTTGGATTTGACAGTGTTTACTAGATGTCCTTCAATGTAATTTCTTTATTGTTATTTTAAGATCTTACAAATAAATATCTCATTTGTAATAACCTTGGCTTATATTTATCCACTGTCATTTAATGGTAAGTATTGAAATATTAAAAATGCATTACTATTTCTGTTCCAGGTATTGATAATACATAAATCTGAACGTACCACCTGTTGTGCAAAAATTAGAGAAATTTCAACAACTAACTTAAACAGCAGGCAGGCATGACAGTAGCCAAGATAAATATCATGCGAAGTATCTGGCAACCTTAAATAGCTACTGAACTAATGGCACTAATTTCTGTTCATCTCTCATCAATATGGCATGTAACTTATACATAAGAAACCAAAAATAATTAGCAGCAATATAAACTCAATATGTATGCTGTATTATGTTCATATGATAAGAGCCCTCTTAATAGAGCTATTACAATTACATTGAAGTTCCCCAACTATCCTGACGCAAGCCTAGTCACAGCTCCTGAAGGATTGTAATTATATTATTTAATAAGGATATTCATGATAAAGAGAAGTCCTGGAGCCGTGATTTATTTTTCAGTTTATTTTGGTCAATATAATTAATGTTTGTGTTTAATTTATCAAAACTTAAAATCTGAGGCTACTATAAAATACAGGATTTTTATTATTCTTGACACGAAAGTCTTCAAAAGTACTCACTTCACTATGAAAAGACTAGAAAATGTACATTACACAATGTCAATGTTTCCAATAAACTTTATAATGTACAACTTACTTTATTTATTAAAATCTTTTTCAATGATTTATTTATAGCCTGTTTCTTATGGAATACCTTCCAACTGGCAGCATCTGGTTTAATTTTTTTTCTCCAAATTTGTAAATTGGTTTTAGACTTTCCAAGGTTGGTTTTTGAACACTGTGCAACATCTTCAAAATACTGAGATGAATTCTTATCTGCAAAAAAATAAATAAAATAAATAAATATGTTAAAAATATTTTAACTGGGTACACCACATTCTCTGGAATATTGTTCGGCAACAGATTATGTATTTAAGAAACTCCACAGTAAAAGAAGTAAAGCTTAAATTAAAAATCCCCCAACCTAAACAGTTGAACAAATTTTCTTGAATCATACCTCAGAACACTCTTGATCAAGACACCTTTCAAACAAAAAAAATCTGTTTATCCATTTAGGAGCTACGATGCCACAGACACAAATAACTAATACAGAAGTAAAACTTATAACACTACTCTTATTGCATCTAGGGTTAATAATGCAATATCAAAGAACTATAAAATTTATTTGATGTAGGTAAGTCAATCTTGCAGAATACACACTTTAAAAATATCACTTTTCCTAACTGCTGTAAAACTAGTCCTTATATTGAGATACTGTACAGCATTCTACTAAAATCACTTAAATTTATGTGGTTTCTTTCTAAAGTAATGTGACTATTAAATTTAAATAACATTAATATAGGCCTAAAATGAACTTAAGTATTTCCACAGTTCAATATGTCAAAATCCATTAAAAATTTTCAATTTTTAATCTCATTAGTTTACTGTCTTTAAGAATAATTGGCTCTCTGAAAAGCAGCGACTCATGTACCAATCATGAAAAGAATATTTTATTTCTAATAATTTGTTCACAAAAGTAGAATTACTTACCTATCTTGACTGAGATAATTGTTCATTAAAACATGCTGAATTTCACCAAGTGCATTAGAGAATATCTGACACCTTTTCACAATAAAGTTCTTGAACAGTTAGTATGCATTATCTCTATCTTGCTTGCTTACAGACACAAAGTTAGACATTCCACACACGTTCTTGTGCAGTGATGATGTATGACCACTCTATGTTTGCTTACATAGAGAACAACATGTTAAGGTAAAACACCCAGGATTGGATGGTTAAAAATAAAACATGTAAGGTATTTACGTAGGTACGCATAACTTTGAAACAATACAACCTCATTATTTAAATTGGTTTAACACAATTATCGAGGGTTAGTAAGGAGGTACAATTTTTTTGTCTATTCACGCCTGTAGAGGCCAGATTTCGAAAAATACAGATTATATATCTCTTTTGACTACAGCTTAACTAATGATTCACTGAAAACACACTTCCCCCCTTTACACCTCGGGATAATAAAAAGAAAAATTCTGAACATTTTTTTCACATATTTACATAATCCCATAGTGAAACACAACTCTATATATCAACAAGTTCAATAGCTACCAATGATTTATCAAAATTGTAAAAACCCTTAAAAATGGTTTTGTGGCATTTAAGTAAGCATTGTCCTGAAGCAAAGAACACTCAATAACTTTACTGATTCAATAGGCATGGAAGAATAACTGAAAATACATTTAATGTCTTGTCCCCGGCTTACGGAAGTAATTTCAAAAAATCTTTATATCCCTACACACACAAAATAGAAGTGAAAATCACCACAACAACTTATACACGTATATAAACCACTCATACAAAACACATCTCCCTTATTTTCACCCCTTAAGAGTCAAATTTAAAAAAATTCTGAAATGACAGAATTAAAAATCATGACGATTGCCCGTTCAGTTTTGAGCTAACTGACCATTCATGAGATACAAATTTTACCCCTTTTCACTTCCTTACGAGTCACTTTTAAAAAATTCTTCTTAGTACTTGTTTACGCCGAGGGAATCTTGCACTGAAAAGTTCACGCTTTTAGGTGCTGCGGTTTGGGCAGTGGTTTGATATGTCAGTCAGTGGACCCTATTATACATAAAGACTAAACATAACAATTACTAACACATCTGAATCAATCATCAAATCATTTCATTTGTGCTTCTAAAAATACTAAAACAAACATATTTAGACCTAATGACTTATCAGCCTATGTATAGAATCTACACAAAAATACTCATTGAAAATGAATATTACTAGGTAGACTACATATTAAAAAAGTGAATGGTCTCACCTGCTTCTTCACAATTTGCACTATTGATGTTTCTCTTTGAAAGTGTGCAAGCAAGTTGCCTCAACTTAACAACGGAGTCTGACTCATTAAACTGCACATCTGCATCCTTCAGAAACCTCCGAAGAGCTGTTTTTTTCAGGCGATATAACCAACTTGTAGAAGACCAACCTACACGAGGCCTACCTGCACACATATTTCTAAGTATTTATGAGCCTATTACAAACGTAAGACAAAAAAGAAAACAAAACCTTTTTGCAAAATAGTATGAAAGTTAAACAGAGCACCGCAGCAGCACTCGTCATTCATTACCTCACACAAGCCCATAAACAATCGAATCCTAGTTTATCGATTGTCGAGTGTAAACCAATGGATGAACAAAATACATGTGATAAACCCTGACAACACATTTTAAGCAAACGTGTGATAGGTAGTTCAGAATAAACTGAGAACTTTTACAATCAACTTTAAAAAAAATCAACTAGACTACCAGATACTGCTTATCGCCTCACTTCTTATATGGTTGGCAGCAAATCGCAAAATGAACTTCCACCCTTTTTCATTTAAATACAAAAATCTTAAATTACTCTAAAATTAAATAACATGCTAGATGTAAGCATAGCATGATAGTATGCAATTTTTTTTTAATCTTTCAATTTGTCCACACTTTGTGCTGTAGTTTAAAAAGAGTTCACCGAGAGATTGTATTCAGTACAGTGACCAGTAAAAGCATTCAAATTGCAATTTGACCATGAATAAAGTTACAAGTGAGTGCAGCTAATAATAATACCTTTGTAGGTGAAGCAAGACTTTTCTGTTTATGGAATATAGTCAACCGGATATTCTTGGGACAGTGGAGGTGATTCTAGACACTTCAAAGGAATATTTGCTAACACATTTGCAATAACAATGAAAACTCATTTACATGAAACATATTCAAGAAACAACTTCAATTGTGTAATTCCCCCCCTCTCCCCAAGAAAAATGTGCAATAAAAAGTTTTGTGATATGTCCCAAGTTAAGTATACTCATTAAGTGGTAGTTATATTTTACAATTGGTCAGCACAAATTGTTAACAAATTAGTTCCAAGGCATCATGTGGAACTCAAAGTTGAAGACAAGCAGCAGGGCTTTGGACTGGTTTCCCAGCAATAGTGTATTTACATGAACAAGGACAAGTTACTTTAACTAAAGCATTCATTGAACAAGACTTCAGATTTGCAAACTGGACAACCCACTTGACTTTTGGCAGTAATAAACAACAATTAATCAGAATATATTCTGTGTACTTGCCTTGGATTAGTTACAGAAAAGTGCAAATCTGTGTGCCTATTCTGAAACTTTTCTGTTACCTTATAAAATGAATATGTAAAGACAGCTTTCCTAGTTAATAAATTAACACCATTTTACAATAATTTATTTATTATAATTTTAGAAAAAATAATACACTTAGGACAGTAAAATTTTTTTCAAGCAAAACAAGGAGCTGTATCTTTCTGTTGAATTATTAGATAATATTATGTTCAAAACCATTTTTTACTTCACATAGAACTGTTTCATAATCCACTATACGCATGCACCTTCAACTGAGTGTTTTTGCTTAGACAACATACCAGGTGCAGCAACTTAAAACATGAGAACAGAGAAAAACATAACCTAATACTCTGCATCTCTAGAATATATAGGCTATGGCTAACTTCAACACTCCCCCTTAATCTGGAGACCTAATACCTAAACCACTTATACATAAACCGTATTTAACACTGGGTAGTCCTTTGGTCAGAATGTCAGCAATCATTCTTTCAGTGGGTGTACTGGTTAGTTCAATCTGCTTCATCCTAACTGCATGTCTGACAAAATGATGGCGAACATCAATGTGCTTTGTCCTGTTATGGAACACTGGATTGTTTGCCAGCTTCTGAGCCCCTTGGTTATCGTTTAGCAACATAATACTTGTTTTCTCATCAATCAGTTCGCTCAGCAGTCCTCTGATGTGGATGGCCTCCTTAGTAGCCTCAGATAAGGCCATATACTTCGCCTCTGTGCTGAAAAGGGCTACTGTTAGCTGCTTCCTAGACTCCCAGGCAACAGCTGCTCCACCTAACTTAAATTCAAAGCATGTATATGATCGCCTGTCTTGCTTGTCGTTGGCCCAATCTGCATTTACGTAGTCTAAGATGTTGTCGCCAGTTTTTCCATACACAAGGCAACAGTTGAAAGTGCCCTTCAAATACCTTAGCAACCTCTTGGCAGCCTTCCAGTGCTCCTCACTGTATACTTTGTTGAACTGACTAAATACACTCACCGCATATGCAATATCAGGCCACGTCCACACAGCCGAGTACATTAATGATCCCACTAAGCACTGATATGGCAAGCCCAAGCCCACATTGTTGAGCTGATTCACTTTACTCATGTCGCAACTCACAGTTAATGGTGTACTGACAGGGTTGCAGTCAGTCATTCCAAACCTATCTAGAACTTGAGACAGTATTTACACTGATTAACATAGATCTCTCCATTTTCTCTATTACGCCGAATTCTGAGCCCAAGACAATGGCTTGCCTCACCAGATCCCTGCATCTAAACTGCTTCATCATTTCATTTTTGAGTTTATTTTTCTCCTCCAAGTCATTTGAAAAAATTACAAGGTCGTCAACATAAACAGCAACAATGATAATTCTCTCTTTGCAATCCTTGCTATATACACACGGTTCATGTTCAGACACTTTATAGCCCAATTCAAGAATTACATTGTGCAATCTCTTGTTCCAAACCCTAGATGACAGTTTGAGACCATACAACGCTTTCTTAAGGAGGCATACCTTAGTTTCCTGTCCTACAACCACAAAGCCTTCAGGCTGTTGCATGAACACCTCCTTCTCTAGCTCACCGTTCAAGATGGCCTATGTCCCATTCTCGTTCAGCTGCAAGTGCCAGAAGTAACCTAACTGTTGAGTTCCTTACAACAGGGAAGAAGGTTTTCTCATAGTCAATCCCTGCTTCCTGAGTGAATCCCCTCGCAACTAGTCGTGCTTTGTATCGAGTGACACTGACATCTTCATCCCTCTTCACCTTGAAAACACTCGTGCTCATTACTACCTTCTACTGGAGCATTGGTTAGAACCCACGTACCACTTTCAATCAGGGAATTGTACTCTTCTTGCATTGCAGGCTGCCATTTGTGTTTATTTCCACATGAGAGTGCATTTGCGACACACTTCGGTTCATCATCACACAATATCGGGTACGTCACCATGTCATTGAACTTCTTTGGACATCTTTCTCGTCTTGGATACCTTCTTTCTTCACTTTGCGGCAGATTTTCTGCTTCTACTTGTTGTTCATGACCCATTACTTCTGTTAATTGCTGTTCTGGTGGAATACCAAAAAATCTGGCGACAATCTTCCATGCCGGGCTGTAGGTTCCACATCACATTCTGCTTGCGCGAACTCCACTGTAGACACTTTCACCTCATTAGTTGTTTCTAAATGTTTTCAATGCTCCTCCATTTTGATCACTTGTATCTCCCCTTCAGTAAACACAACATCGCTGGACCTACAGACTTGCTTAGGATTCTCAGGGTCAATGAGTCTGTAACCTTTTGTATCTTCACAATACCCCACAAATATCATTCTTTTGCTCTTGGCATCCCATTTCTTTCGCTGCTGTTTGGACACATGTGTAAATGCAGTACATCCAAACACTATCAACTTGCTCAAATTCAGTTTTTGTCCTGACCAAGCTTCTTCAGGTGTCATGTCATTTAAGGCCCTTGTCGGCGACCTATTATTCAGATAAATAGTGGTGTTGACAGCATCTGCCCAATACGTCTTTTCCAGTCCTGTGTCTTGTAATAGTGTACGGGCTTTGTCAATAATGGTCCTGTTGGCTCTCTCTGCTGTTCCATTTTGCTCGGGAGTGTACTGAACTGTTAACTGCCTCCTTGATTATTGCACTAACTGACAATAAGTTTGTTGACAAGTTAGGTACATAAGCAACACCTTGAATGGTTCTCACATTGCTCATGCAATCCACCAGAAACCTTACATTTCCTGTACCAATAGCACACAACTTCTCATTATTAGCACACGTAACTTCTTGCTGTGCTGAAACGTGATAATCCCCTAGCCAATCGTTGCAGTTTGTCATATGGATTGTGGCACCTGAGTCCACATACCAACACTTCCATTTCTGTTAGTAGACAATGCAGTTAGAAGTGACCAGTTGCCGCCTCATGACTGACCTTTTCCATGCTTCTTGGGACAGTCGTACACCTTATGACCTAACTCGTTACACCAAAAACATCGGAATGATCCACTGCCCAAGTTACTCTTGAAGTTCATACCTCTTGCAGGCTTTGAAGATAGCTGATTTCTTTTGTTGGCAACAAAAGCAGCATCACTTGAATGTTTCTGATCCACAACTGTTCTCTTCATGTCTTCCTGAATGAGCTTACCTTTTACAAAGTCACTTCTTATTGTAGCACCCAAGCTTTCCATCGCAATTACAATTGGGTCATATTCAGCAGGTAAGCCACTAAACATGACGACTCCGACAAACTCATCATCAATAGGTGCACTGAAGTCTGTAAGTTGTTGTGCAAGAGACATGACCTATGATACATACTATTCTATTGTCCTGTGATCCCCCAGTTTCACACTGAACAACTTTCGCAACAGACCTAACCTTCGCGTAAGTCCCTTGTTTTCATAAGAATTTTTGAAGTTATACCATGCTTCTCAAGACGTTTTGGACAAGCGGAAATGTATTAGACAATGAGGTTGTATCATCAAACAAATTTTTGCACGTGTATTTTGATCTTTCTTCGGATCGGCTGTCTCCTTTGTGCCTCCATCTGGGAAAACACAACTCCACAAATCTTCGTGTACTAGGTACAACTCCATCAAAAACTTCCAGTTGTTGTAATTGTTGGTACCTTCCAACTTTTCAATTTGAAGCAGCGATCCTGAAGTTGCCATTTCTGTAGCTAGAATTCTACCTTAGCAGGGAAGAAAAAAAAAATGCATAGTACACTATACACGCGCACCTTCAACGGAGTGTTTTTGCTTAGACAACACACCAGGTGCAGCAACTTAAAATAAAACATGAGAACAAAGAAAAACATAAACTTATAGTTTGCATCTCCAGATTACATAGGCTACTAACTTCAACACTTTGTTACTAGTATAATACAGTATAACACCAATCATTATGTTAAACAAATACTTATAGTTACCTAGTTTCATCGTTTGTGAATACATTTCTATATTAAAAAACTATAGTTAACTTAATAGTGTTGTAGAGTACTTGTTTAGACTAGCGTAGTTGTCCCGCAGTGATGACAATGGCGTGAGTGTAAACAACACGAGTGTCGGTGTGCGTAGACCTAATCGAGCAAAGATATAACAAATAGGTACATATTTTTTTTTTAAAAACCAAGTAACAGTGTAGTGTTTTTTCATCACATTGTGTGTTCCTTTTTCCTTCTACACTCACAGGTACTCCCCCTTTGGTCAA
The DNA here is from genome assembly GCA_003012365.1 of Medauroidea extradentata. Lineage (NCBI taxonomy): Eukaryota > Metazoa > Arthropoda > Insecta > Phasmatodea > Phasmatidae > Medauroidea > Medauroidea extradentata. Next base: position 37,227 of record PNEQ01041629.1, read on the forward strand.
TGTACCCCCTTGGGTCCACCCCTCTGGGAGTCTTCTCTGAGGGAACATGTTCAGCTGTCACACAAGGTGTACATCTGTCGGCCACTTGCTCAAATTTCAGTTACGAAGGGAAAATCCTCAACAATCTTTATCATGATGATTTGTATTCTGTAATTCAACATAGCAGCCCGACCATTTTTAAATGGCTTATGTCTTTCTTTATGCAAAGATCAACTCCTAAGGTAAAAAGAGTAACAGTTAATGAAAATGACTGATGTTAATAGGTTATGTTCTACACCCGACCACACAAACTATTTAAATCTGGTTGAAAAAAAAAATAAAAAATATTTTATCTAATTAAGTACGCCAGCTTTTACTATCAGCGTGAATGAAAAATGTATTACTATACTAGTGTTACTACTTCTTATCTGTACAGCACAACCCTAGTACAGTTGCAATAAATAAGTTCCAATAAGTTAAATTGTTATTGCGTATTTTAATAAATATGCTACGTGCATCTTATTTGGTACTAAGTCTCCGTTACCTTACATGTACTGTATTTCTGGATGAATAACAATCATTAAATAGTAGTACAGTATTGCTACTATCACTTGGTAGCAAAGTATACTTGCTTTGTACCAACGACAAACAATTTAAAGATGAATTAAAATTATGTTGCCTGTAACTATCAATCAGAATTTTGCAAAGAAATAAAAAAAATTTCTATAATAATTTTTTTTAAACATTAAGTATGGTAACTCAATTAGAATTCCAAAACAGACATGATATGATATATGAAGGTATTTGAGAGCTTATCTTATAGTGTTTTGAAGCCTCCTGAGAGAGTAAAAAGAGGTGTTAGAGAATACAACACCAGTATATAGACAGTCACAAGTGACTGTCACACTCACTAGGCCTAGTGATAATTTTTACCAGAGGTGAACTTACAGAATACACCCCTGATAGTGCCGAGTCACCAACTACAAGCCAGTATGCTAAAAATACTGAAACTTTGTTTTCTGACTTAGGGCTATTCACCATGAAATAATTTTTGAATTTGTCATAAGAACATTTATGTTCACATCTTAAGTTACCGATACTATTTTTATCTGCCACCATATTTCAAGTACTGTACATTTTTACAAACCAAACTGTTCTCTGCCATGTACCTAACAAATTAGATACTAAACATTCTGGAACAAACCACACTTACCTATTTTCCAAAAGTATAAATAATTAAGAACAAAATAAATAAAATATTCAAAAAAATAGCCATTAATTTGTAAAGAAAATTTTGGAACATCTTGTAGGTTAGTTTTGGTTACATTTAATCAGTAAAATTTCTAGTCTTAGTTTGAATTTATTTTGCCTCTGTATGCATGTATTTACATCCTCCATGCCTCCAGTGAATTCTGGATTGGAGTTGTCCCCAAAACAAATAATATTGTAAGCTTTGTTTCATAAACAATTCTATAAACTCATAGGGACATAATTAAATCACCTGTATAATGTTCACACAACACATTATCCATATTGTTTATAACATATGTACACACATAGGGTTAAGCCTACACCTATTGTTATACACATACATATTTTCTTTTTATTTTGTATTCAGTTATTCATCAACAGAATAGCAGGGGTTTTCTGTTAAGTATTTGTTTAGCGTAGATTTAATTTGACTAGCATTGATAATTTCTTTTCAGGTTTTTGGCAACTTCATTGTAAGTTTGATGCCCCATAAGTAAAGGCTCTGTGCAAATAAGTTAGTTCTGTGGGAGATGAGAACAATGTTGTTTTGTCCTCTGGTGTTGTGGTTATGTTGCAATTTAATTCCAGGTGAGCATACATACCATGGATGGGAGTTGTCACAGTATATTAAAGAAACGTAAACAATAGCTTGTTTGTTAGGTTTACAACAAAGAAGGTAGGAGTAGGGTGGAGTAGGGTGGAGAAGGCAGGTATAGACAAAGTGGGTCTAAAAGAAGGACTCTGGGTATGTTGGGAACGTTACTGAACGGTGTCAGAAATGCAGTGAAATAAAAGGTGTAGGATCACTATGGTATGACAAATGTTAGAATACACTGCAGCAGAGTGGGACCCATACGTGGAACTGGAGGTGTGGAAGCTGGAGAAGGTACAAAGAAGGGCAGTAATGAGGGTGAAGGATAAACGGAGAGGCAAGGACAGGCTGATGATGAGGAAATTTTCAGCCGTAAGAGATGTTGAAGGAACTGGGGTGGAACTCATTGAAGGAAAGGTAAAAAATTGGAAAAAACAGGTCAGGATGCACATGGTGGTGAATGGAGAGGGAAGCTGGGATAAGTTAAGCTGCTGTTACCTACGGCAGAGCATAAAGAAGGAATAATAGCAAGAAGATTAAGATATTGTGAGGCAGAACAGAGTAGCCAGTGTACGCTTAGGAGGTCGGTAAGAGAGTGGAATTTACTTTCAGAGCAGTTGGTGACAATGAGGTGGTTTGGAAAGTTAGTAGAGGTTATAGCTTGTCACTGGGCTGCTGCCCAATAGTAAGTGAAATTATTACTGTCATTATATAAATGTTTACCTGTGCCACAGTTACTTAATTTTTTGCTACCCCGTTTCTTAGGTTAATTAACCACCTTCAGCAACATTTTAACATAAACTAAATTTAAATGGTTTTAGTAGTTTTCTGAATATTAAAATTACTTTTTAAACAATATGTAGTCACTTCAACAGAAAAATTACTATTGATGTCACTACAAAAATAGAATAAAATTATTTGTTAGTGACATTTGTAAAAGGATTTAATTACAGTTGCCAAAGGCTGTTTTCTTTTAATTTGTGAATATTTAACTCTCATTCAAAAACACTGAATAATTCACAAATTTAAATGAAGATGGATTCACTTCCTACATCACTTCTAAAACAAATTGTAAAACTCAAAACAGATGGGAAATCAATACTTCCCTAGGGCCCAGCTCCAGCTCTGGTAAAACTACCAAAATATCTTCTATCAAATCCTCTTCATCTCCGTCTGGCCTAATGAAGGACGTGACGTTAACATTTTGCTATTTTTGTCCTTGTGAACTTAACTTGTTAATAAAAGTTTTCTCAGTAATGTATGATTTCTTGTTTTTCCTTAATGTTTTCTGCCTCTTTTCGCCTATTTACATGAAAATTATACTACATATTATGCTACCAATCGTTCCATCACCTTCCCGGTATTCAATGTAATACTCACTGGCCTCTGTAACTGCTGGAGTGTGTCCTATCCTACCCACTGTTTATATACTGGTACCACCAGTGCTTCCTTTCATTCCAGAGGCAGCTCGCCTTGTTCCAATGACTTGTCAAACAGCACTTTGAGATATTTACTCAACTCCTTTACAGCAAACTTTAATGCCCCATTTCCAATACCATTTGGGGGTGAAGGAGAAGGCTTACAACACCATGGTCCGGCTTGTTCTTGACAACACTGCAGCTGAGTGGGACCCCCACGTTGAGGTGGAGGTGAAGAAACTAAAGAAGGTGCAAATAAGGGCAGCCAGATGGGTAAGGGGGCAAGGGCAGGATGGAGAAGACTAATGTAATTTCAGGCCCTCAGTAATGTTGAGGGATATGGGATGGAACACACTGAAGGATAGGAGAAGGGTGGAAACACTGGGTAGGATGTATATGACAGTGGGACAGGATGGAGTGCACTAGCTGAACATCTAGAAAAGGGTGCATATAGGGGTACAGGCAACAACAATAAAATGATACAGTAGGTTCGGCAGAGAACAGGCGGGGACTACAGTAGATGCTGGTTAGGACGGTCAGGGAGTGGAATTTGTTGCAGGAGGTGGTGGTGTCGTTGGGGGGTGTGGGACATTTTAGGGAGGCTTTGAAGAGGTTGATGTACAGGTGTTTGAATGCTTGCTACTGGGCGTTTGCCCAATAGCAAGACAAAGATTATTATTATAAATAAAAAAAATTTAGGTTGAGTACAATTATTTTTATACAAATCTAACACATGATTTAATATTTTTTTCCTTAAACATAACCTCAAAACCAGAAAAAGAATAAATAATTGTCATATAAATATTTTTTAGGGTTAAGGCGCAACCTTTGATTTAAGTTAAAAATGCAACGGTTTGGAAAAAACAGAAATATTTCTGACTAAATGTTTCACATAGTAATAATAGTTTACTTAGTCCTCTCCAGCTAGTCAGTGCCTTTTCCATTTATCTCTTACCTATCTTGCGCCCTTCTCCATTTCTTTGTATGGATCCGACTCTGCTGCTTACCAAAATACTGGCTGCATCTTGTAGGCAATGAAATTTACTTAAAAAATTATTGCTAGACCTTACAATTATTGCTGTTCATTTTAAACTTTAAGCTCACTAACGAAATTTACCCACTTGCCCCATAGCACTTCACTTTGCTTTCTACACTGAAGTCTATGTTACAGCTTACAAAATATTTTTATAACATGTAACCTTGTTAAATATGTACTTTTTTCTGCAAGGTGTTAAACTAACCTAGGATAACTTTGATGGGTTGTGTTTACAACTTAGGACATTTTTTTTAAACATAATAATAATAACAACTTTGCAATTGGGCTGCGCCTAGTGGTAACTACTTATCCTCTCAATCCTTTCCCACAACAAGTGCTCCCTGAACAGCCCCACACTCCTTGCCATCACCAAATCATCCTGCAACACATTCCACACCCTTACTGTCCTCACCAACATGGATTACCTTAGTCGCTTTGTCCTTCTCCAAGTTCTCTCATTTTTCCACAGTTGTTCAACCTAACACCGTAATCACCCTTCACTAACTTTGTATTTAACTCTCCCCATCCCCCTCTTTCATTCAACATCCTATACATTCTAACCAGTCTCTCCACCTTTTTAGTTTCCTTTACGGAATGCCAAACCATCTCCTTCAATATTAATGAAGGCATACAAGTATATTTCACCCTCACCATCCTGCCCCACTCTTCTCCACCTACCTTTTACTCATTGTGCTGCCCACGATTGCACCCTTTATAATTCCTGTATCTCCACCTCCACAAAAAGATCCCAGAAAGCTGCTGCATATATCAACATTGGTCTAACCAGGGTATGCCTTTTTTCCTTTACTTCTGAGGTACATACTTAACTCACTTTAGTACTCTACCCAACATTATTCATAACCTTATTTTTCTTTACATTAATCTTTGACACATGCCTCTTGTCAACTTGACCTTAGAGCAAAAAGGTCTTTCATACACAGCTTGCAAGTTGTTAAACAAACTCCCCAGCCACCTGCAAGATGCATGTTTAGCGAAAACAAAAATATTCAAAATACACCTTAGAGATTTCTTAATCCTTAATGTTTTTTGCACAGTCAGTGAGTATTTGAGTGGATCTATGACAGTGCAGATACTTATTTAAGATATTTATTCTGGGTTAAGATTCTGTTTCTTCTCTTGCTTTTTTTCTTTTGCATGTGGAGGCTACGAAGTATGCTGATGTGAGCCCACATGCTAGCCCGAACTGACAAGAAATGTTGACTTTCGTTCCTTTAGTGTCTAATTTTAAATGTATAACTTATGTAATTTATTCATTTAATTGTATATTGCAAATATGACTTGTCCGATATCTGTTTTCAAAAATGCACACAAAAAAGATCCAAGGATACAATAAACTAAACTAATATGGAAGTACATCTTTAAAAAAATCTCTAGGCCTATATTTTGAATTTAAGAGCTAGGGCAACATACAATATCTACTTACCTCTCCTTTTACCAAGCGAACTCGTGGAACTATTCACTTGATCCAGAGGTTTAAGCGTTTCTAATTTCTGTAGAATTCTATCAACTGTATCAACATCATCACCACCATCTCCATCGTCTCCCTCATGCTTAGGCCTACAACCTTTACAGTACCACTTTCTTGACTTATCCCGACTCAAATCTCTGTATTCAGCATCAGTCACATGAGAACACACGATATGAAACCATAAGTTGCAATTCCCATCACACTGGACTGCCTTTTGTGAATCAAATACACGACTTTTACATTGTCCACATTTTGTCTCATCTTCTGCCATCTTGCATCATACATTGGTACACAAAACATTTAACGCCAGCGATGATGTGTGAGAACAAAATAAGTGAAACATACTACTAAAAAAAAAAACAATTCCGAAATTAATCTACCAGGTAAAACCTTGTAAACAAGCCATCAACACAACAAATTCCGACTATACACATCCGCAGACAGCCATGATGACAACCAGTGCTTGCAACTTGGGAAGATCTCTCACATTGACAACAGGTACTGCGCCAAGATTATCGTGATTTAATTTGATTAACTCGAGCTTATTATGAAGTTTTTTTTTTATTTTACGAACTGAGTCACCTTCAAGCACCAGGCAAATATTTAAAAACAATTTCCAACCACAAAACCTTTGTTTCACAGTTTTGTACTTTAGATAAAATCCTATGCAGTAACTTTTGTGCTGTTATATTGGTATAACAACCCTACCTTCAGACGTACGAACGGAAAAACGGCATAAGTAATATATTTTATTTATTTAATAATGTAGAATCCAATTTCTCATTTCACAGTGTGGAGGATTTGTCACTGGTATATACATAGACAAAAATTATAATACAAATGCAACGAGCATATCACATTATACAGAACACAAGTATTTACACATTTGCAAACATACATGAATGCATTTTGGAGAATTACAGAAAAATATATATTAATGTATGTTCCTACTCTAACATGAATTTATTCTACCAGTCACTTAAACAAACTAGTAAAATACTAATCCGTATGTACAAAGAAAGTATAAATACATAAGTATTCTACAATGTTTCACAAAGCATATTAAAATAGACAAAATGTTAAAAAAACTGAGTGGGCCTAACTCAACTTACAATAAAAAATCCGCCAATAACGTGTACTTTTCAACCAACACTTAAGAATAAATCCGTAATTTAATCTAAACTTTAATTTAGGTCTTAAGATTGGAAAAATAATTGGGAATATGCTGTAGGTTTTGTCACATTACCAAACAAGAATCACTGTTTGTGTGTCCCCTATGATATGTGCAGAAAAGATCATAAGGATGCAATAAAACAAACAAACAAACTACTGAAAATAAAATTAACTTTAGTGTTAGCTAAGTTTTTTAAAATCAAATATTTGATAATTACAAATAATTAATTAGTAATTATTAGTGATGATGAAATACTTATTTTCTACCTGACAGCTTAAACTTACAAAAATTACCACTTTTTTAAAACAGTTTAATCTAATAGGCCTACAAACTGTAATTTTTCCCACTATGATTATAAATAGTTCTTCAACTGCCTTAGACAATACTGTAAGAAGTTAAATTCTCATACTTATGTTTGTTTGTTTTATTGCATCCATAAGACCTTTTCAATACACAATAGTACAAAGATATTGGACAAGTCATGAAGATTACATAATAAATAGAAAACTTATACATTTACAACAGTTACACATGTTTATACAGACACTGCTATCTCATATGGTAAATGAATTCATGTTAAATCTTGTAATTTTGCCTTTTTAAATGCCCTTTCAGATCATAATGCCACAGCTGTAATTATTAGCCTACTAAAATCTGATGTAATGCTGAGAATAAAAGAATTCTTAATATTTACCATAAATTTATCATTCAGTATTCTTTTGTTCTTGGAATGACTTAAGATTTTAGTAATAATAAAAGTTGTGCATCATGATCTGAAAGGACATTACAAAATGGTGACATGGGACAGGCCAGTGAGTCTCAGACCGAATACAGGGAAGGTGACGGAGAGATTGATTGTACAATATGTGGTAAATGTTATGAACAACAGCAAATGGATACAAGGATACCAACACGGATTTAGAAGGGGATATTCATGAAGCAGGTGGATGCCTGCTTCATAGGCTTTGAGAAGGCTTTTGACAAGGTTCCTCATGGAATATTGATGAGTAAAGTGGAAGGACTGTTGGAGGATAAGCGGGTGGTTGACTGGATTGAGGACTTTCTAGGGGATGAAGTCAGAGAGTAAAAGTGGGTGAGGCAATGTCGGAGGAAGGAGAGGTTACATCAGGAGTACGGCAGGGAAGTGTGTTGGGGCTTTTGTTATTCACTATAATGGTGAATGACATAGGTCACAGGATCGCAGGTAAAATTAGACTGTTTGCAGATGACTGTGTACTGTATACAGAGGTGGGCAGTGGAATCAACTTGCAGGAGGATATTGACAGGATGTGGTCCTGGACAGTGGAGAATAGAATGAAGATTAAATGTACGTAAAACCAAGTTGGTGAGGTTTACTATGAAGAGAGTGGTGAGTAGAGATGTTTACAGATGGAATGGGCAGGAGATAGAGGAAGCCACAGAATATAAGTATCTGGGAGTTGTGATACAGGCAGATCTAAGATGGACAAAGGAGGTGGACAGAGTGGTTAAGAAGGGAAGAAGGACTTTAGGACTGCTCGGGAGGGTGTTGAAGGGGGTTAGTGGTGAGGTGAAGGGAAAGGCATATTGTGTGCTGGTTTGTCCAGTATTGGAGTATGCTGGGGTGGAGTGGGATCAGGACATGTAGGTGCAGGAGCTGGAGAAGATGCAGAGAAGGGCAGCGAGATGGGTGATGAATAAATGAAAAAGGCAGGGTCAGGCTGGTGAGGAGGAAATAAACTTTAGGCCTAGTGTGATGATGAAGGAATTGGGATGTAGACCGTTGAGGGACAGGAGGAGGGTGGAAAGGTTAGTCAGGTTGTATAGGGTGATTAATGGGGAGGGGGGACGGGGAAATTTAGCCTGCAAATTAACTAAGGGAACTTTTAAGGGTAAAGGTGGCAATAGTAAAAACATTCAGGGGATGTGGAGGAAAATGGAGAGGGGTAGACAGTTGATGCTGGTGAGGACGGTGAGGGAGTGGAATGAACTGTGGGAGGAGTTGGTAACTGTGAGGGGAGTTGGAAAGTTTAGGAAGGGACTACTGAATTGGAACTGTGGGGAAGGGGAGGAATCTGCTCGCCACCGGGCATTAACCCAATTACGAGTATAAAAAACTTAATATTATTATTAGTGACGTGTGCAGTGGATGCCCGTTCTGCTACCGTCCCTTTTGGGCTACTGCGGCCGTGTCCTGGCCAAGTGTTCTCCTTTCTCTTCCCGCTACAGCAGGACATAAGGCACTGTGCTTCATCAGTGGAGACGTCAACACCATCGTCCTCCCCCCACCCCCCATATGAAAGTACATTCTACAACTAGCAGTTTTGGGCTAGCCAAATTCGTTTGCAGGGCCTGCAGCATATTTCCTAGTATTGTAACACAATCTAAAACTGTCCCAGACCATTTGAAAATGTTTGTGGCGTGGGGGTGCTGCGTGCCACGATGCACGTCAGGTGCCAAGCTGCAACAGGCGTTGTGTAAATAGTGACGTTTGTTAATCAGAAAGCATACCAGAAGACACTACAGAATTTGTGTGTTTTCGCTACAGTACTCTTTTTGAAAACCGCATTAAACATTTTGCATTTTATTTCAGTTGCTTAATTCATTAGGGTGGCAAGGACGCTTATGAAAGCTTGCCAAGAGTGTTTTTAATTTACATTTTGTGTTCTTAACATTTACATGCTCCTTAAAAGCAATTTTGATATATGTTTTCTCTTAATTCAACTAGAATCTCAATATGTATTTTATTTTTGAATTTAATAGCCTACGTATTTTACCCAAACAATGCTTTCAGAGATTGCCCTACAAAGACTGGCAGTTTATGTAAATATATAATGGGCAGAAACGTTCTTAAAATTATTTCTTTACTTTTTCATAACTTTTGGTTTTGCACTTCTGTTCAAACTAGAATGTAAGAGCAAATCTATCATGTCTGGCAGGAACGCGGGCTTCCGGGTCCCCGTCCGACATCATATTGAGTAGTCTTTGTCTCGTCAGCGAGGAAGTAGGTTGTGCGTGCGGAGGTAGGCTAACACGCAAACCACCACGAGGACTTCCTACACCAACAAGCGACAGGAGGGCCACGTTACATGGCCAACAGGCTGTCGACCCACACCAGAAGTCAATCCCAGGTCACCTCAAGTCGGGTACATCCTTTGGTTCCTCTGAAGAACCGATCCTGGCCTATCCCGCTCTGTTATTATTTTTAATTGTCATGCCAACAATACTCTCATGCCTCCCGATCCCAGAATCACTATCAAAGTATGTAAATGGTGCTGGGACTAATTATCTATATGAAGTAGCTAACATTTTTAATAAGCATTTTGTATCTGTAGCTGATGAAATCTCTAGTAAAGTGAAACTATTCCAACATAAATCTTTCACGGATTTCATTTAAAAAGTTGTAAATTACTAAAAAATGTAGGTATTCAATTAATTAGTGTACCATTAATATTTTTAATGTTTCACTCAGCTCTAGCATTTTCCTCATTTTCTTAAATTTATATTAATTAAACCAATATTTAAGAAGGGAGGTAAGGAAATTATTGACAACTACGGACTGATTTTGATCTGGATTATCTGCTTAGTTATGCAATCTTTGATTTAATAACACAAATTTTGAAACTTTTAGCAACAATTATGTACAATTGGGATATTTTGGGACTTATTCAAGGCCTTTGATTGTGTAGACTAGGTCATGGAATATTGTTAAGTAAATTGAAATTTTATGGTATTAATGGAAGCGTTTATAGTTTGTTTTCAATACCTATAGTTACTTATATAACATATACCAAACAATTAGTTATACTGATAGTCAAGGTACTTCTTGTCATTCTGGTGCAATGTTAACCAGAACAGATATCGCTCAGTACACTGTCCAAGGACCCCTTATTTTTCTGGTTTCTATTAATGATTAATATTCTAATATGCCTTTTTATTACTAAGGCTTTTCTTTTCACAGATGAAACAAGTCTCATTTTCACCAGTAAGAATGTTGATGAACTACCAGAAATATGTAATAAGGTATTCTTAGAACTAACTGATTGGTTTTTGGCAAAGAAACTTTTTTTAAACTTAAATAAAACTAATTTTCTAAATTTTTGTACCACAAATAAACCTATATATTCTCTTTCGATACGTAGCAATGCACAAAAGATTTTGATATGACCAAATATTTAGGTGTTTATTTAGACCGTTGTCCAAACTGGAAAGTGCATGTTATGAATTTGTCAAAATAGCTGAGTACTGCTTGTTTTGCAATTGTACATCTAGCCTCTGTAATATCACCTGATGTACTTTTCATACCTTCATTCAGTTAGGTCTTATGGAATCGTTTTTGGTTTTGGCAGCAAATAGCGGCAAAACAGGCTATTTGTTTTTCAGAAAAAGGCCATTCAAATAATTATTGGTTTTTCTTAATCCTTAAGATTCTTATCATAAACAAAACTTGGTAGTGGTTCTCAATTGATGTTTTGATGGCCTAGTTCAAAACGGAAACAACTCCAAATTTCTAGTGGTAAATAAAATGCATATAAAAAGATTTCAGTTTCGCCAAAAAATTGTTGATTAACATTATTCAGTTGGTGTTAATTTGAAGAAAAAGTATAGAGGTAGCTATTTAAGGTGTTTAAAATGTTTATAGTCTGCCTTGCTGAAATATTACATTTTAAAATAAAATAAATACAATTTCTAGCTCTTTAATGACAATCAGAAAAAGTGCCACATTATTAAAACAAGTGAATTTACATATTTTTTTTTTTTGCAACTGAGTAAGTGCACTTCTGTCTACGTGTTGATGTGCCAAACTCAAAAATGCCATTTTTGGAGTTGTTTTCCTTTTGAACTGGGCCATCTGTATTCTCTAAATCATTATTATTTGTTGTCATAAATCAAAAGTTATATTTAAATAATAACTTAATTCACTCTCATGATACAAGAAGTGCTAGTAATCTTCACATTCCAGTCAATCATCTTAAACTTTTCCAGAAGGGAGCTGATCAAATGTGTATAACGTTACTTAATAAGCTACCCTGCAATTTAAAGAAAATGAGTATGGATAGTACCAAACTTTTTAAATGTAATTTTAAAAATATTTCTGAAAGAACATTATTTTTACTCACATGACAAAATTTTAAAAGAAGAATTGACATAATTAAATTGCAGGTTTATTACTAATTATTTTACTAATTTTTTGTCCTTTTGGCATAAACTGCAATTAATTGTGCATGTTGCCTGTACTGTTTGTACTGTGTTACTTGTTTTTGTACTATGTTATTTTTGTAAGACTTTGACTTGCTCTATACCCTCACCTCAACTGGGCTACTTATCGGTTCTACAGGATGTATACTTATAAAAGAATAAATAAACAAGCATTTCTATCTACGTCAAATTTAATATTTTTTATTTTGTACCCACAAATTGATTTCTAGTGTGAGCATTTTGCTTTGGGAATGTAGATGTCAAACTTTTTACATAAAATTTTCTTACATTATATTGTTCTGGTAAATAAATTATATTTACAACCACATTACAATTTTTATAAAAAAAAGTGTCCTACACTAAACTCACACAATCCTTAACATGGTAATAAATATTCATAAAAGATTTCACTATAACATTACATGGCTATTTAAAAACATATATAACTCCATCATTCATGTTTTGCAAATTTTGTAATGTAAACACAATATAGCAATAAATACATTATGATAACCTAATATATGGCCTCAACTTATTACATTATTGTGGTATCTGATTGAGCTAGGTTGAAGAGAAATAACTTAATGTTATACGTTTCAACTAACGAGTAAATTAGTTTATTGCATTAATGAAACCAATTACTTCTATTTATTCTTGAATTCACCAATATTGTTTAAATTCATAATTTCTTTTGGTAGCTTACTGAGATATGTAATCCCCAAATGCTACTTTTCTTTAGAAAAAGCTGTGGTGTTTTCACTTCAGTTTATGATGGTTTTTGGTCACATACGTGATCTATTTTCAATTTATTAAAAATTATTCAGAGTATTCTGTAGTCTGTACAGTGCAAGTTTGCCTAAGTTTGACATTTCTCTTCTCAGGAGGTCTGCAAACAGGTTTGCAGTGAGCATGTTTTTTCAGGAAATCAGGAAGATTTAAAGGTCAACACAGTAGAGCTGCTTAGCATTTTTTTCAGAACAGAAATGTCAGAATCAGGTTCACGTACACTGTATAGACAGTAAAAGGTATGTCATTGTAGAATGGAAGAGAGCAACGTATGCTGTACTAAGATCATTGTTGTCCAGCATTGTACTAAGTATTTTAAGTGCGTTAACAGGTTTTACTTAGTTGGTGACATGTGCCTAGCACACCCTCCCACTAGTGAGTCTGCTGCACTGTACTCGTTTAGTATACCCTACACTCTGTGCATGTCGTAAATAATAAATATTGACTTTGAAAATATGTTTCTTTAAATTTACTCTTTATTTCCTACGTTTTTCAAGTGTCTAATAATTGATCCAATGTTTTTCAAAATGTACATTAATAACTGTAGTTCATTTTAAATCACCATTATTCAGTTGCATCGGCTATGATATGTGTATTGTATCCTTCCACTTGAACATGATGCAACAGGAACAATACTCCAAGGTAGAACATTCCAAAAATTACCCGTAATGTTTTAACATGTTTTACAATTTTTCCAGTGTCTGTTTTGTATTGTATTTTATGTAATTTTGTTCTATTTAATGTGTTTGTATCGGAACTACTTTGCACAGCGCGAAGCCACCGCCCCTTGCAGGGCTGGCTTGGCGACGTAGGACGTAATGTTTCAGTTAGTCGGAATTAGACGCGTGGAGGAGCTAGACGTGTTTTTGTCTACCCGGGTCCTTCAAAAATTTTGCACCTTAGTTTTCAATAGTTATGATTTAATTTAACGGAACCATTTTTGCTGTTTTGACCCAGGGCTCTACATACCGTCGGCCGCCGCGTCCAGGGGCATTCTGCTTAACTGGCATTGGCCTTCTGAGAGTACCAGTCTTTTGTTCATAGTGAGAAAACTTCAAAAAACTATTCAAGTCTTTCATTTGCAAGTAGTGTTCTTGGCTCACCCCGTCCCTAGTGGCGCTTAACGTAAATTTGAGTGAACTGTGGCGTGGGGGCTGGCCCTAACAAGTCCCGGAAGATCCGTCGTTTGAGGGTGCAACAATCCACTGGTACGTAGTCTGCCACGTGGTCGTCAGCCTGTCGACCCTGGGATCATCATCAAAGGGGGTTTCCTCCGCAGCTTCCGCAGTGTTCCTTTTCCCCACTATCCATCCCATCTCAGCTCTCCCTGCTAGCCGGTCCACTCCCGTAACTTTGTCACCCACATCCCGTCTGACTCACCTATTGGGTTAGCGTCATCATCATCTACACTTTTCTCCCCATAGCACCCGCGTTAATTGGCGTCCAACGTGGGGCATAGACCAAGTCGCGTCAATTTGTCGCACGAACTTGTGGGGCTTAAAGGCTACAGTACCACCAGACCATCACCATCACTACAATAGCCAAGAAAATCCAGATTCTGCAGCGCATTGTATGCGCATATCCAGGGTATTGTTCCAGGCGAAGCGGGAGTTGGCCACACGTATTGCGCAACAATCAAGCACGTGGCATCATTTCCTCCCCCCTTCCCCTTGACAAGGGTGGTCGAACTGCGCAGTTTCATGCAAGGCCCCGGAACGAGCGTGACTCCTCAACGTGTGAACACGCCGAAAGGGGAAAGGCTGCCCTCCCTCCAACAGCGACACCACCACCTGCCGCTGCGACGCCATCGAAGAGAATCGAAGAGACGCTGCCTCTCCCAGTCCCCTCCCCTTACGGTTACGGTTGAGTTTGCCATGCCGGGTTGCCTGCTGCGAAGTTACATCACCCCGCACACAGGAATCGTGCGCGAAACCTGTGTGTGTATTTTCAAACTGTTTTTATCTTGTGCTGACTGACTGTGCTAATATGGAACAATACCAGCAATCTCGCTCTTTGGTGTGTGTACAGTGCGTGACTTACAATTTGACTGTCCAACGAAAGTTCCACTCAACCATGTCTATGAAAACAGTACTCCAGTCGCCCACGTCGCTTCGCTCTGCTCTTCACATCACTTCAAAATTATAACCTTCAAAATTGCTGCCTGACACAACATGTAATCATCGCTCCTGTAAACAACAGCTACTGCAGCTGTGTTCCTGACATTTGACGACCGCGAGCTTCTGTTACTAACGAGATGCCTCAAGGACACTTCACCTACCAGCACCTGCACTAGGGGCCTGTGTAGCCCCGCGACGATATGATGGTCCCCCGGATTCGTCAGCTGGCCAGTCGCACAACAGCTCGTCAGTCTGGCGGCGCACCATGCATCCGCCCACCACTACCAGCATCCAGACGTGCAACACTGCAGTGTACACCTACGATCTCAACATCCTGGATCGTGCGGCCTGTCATGCATCTGTCAACACTTGCCAGTAGCAGTGCTGTGTGTTTATCATCATTTTCATCTTAACTGTAAGTACATCCTCTAGATTAAGTGCAACAAGTGTCTTTGTCCCCAAGCTTCGTCCTCGCTTCTGTCGAGTGTATTTTGTCAAGTGTCATCCTCGCCTTGTCGAGTGTAATCATAACTCATGCCTCAACAATGCTTAAGTGCCATTTGTCATTCTTCATGCATCAGTGTTTTCAGTGCTCCTTAATATAATATTATTTACACCACAATGAGTGCTAGTCTGCTGCAAGTATTTTTGTAAACAGTGCGTACTTAATTATTGATCAGTACAGCTAACCTAACTAACTTTAATTTCTCAGTGATACGATAAGCAAGTGCCACCCCCACCATTCAGAACCTGTGTTCGCATAACGATGGGACAGTAGCAGCGATGTGATGATGTCTTTCTCGTCTGTGCAACATTCAACAGTCACACCGGAATGTTGTATCTGTTCAACGGTCTCCAGGAACTGCACTAGTTTGACGGTCTGACAAGAATTAACTTAGTTTGACAGTAACAGACACTTCGGGACTGTTTATTCTATGTTTGCTGGGTACTTGCGCATTTTCGACATATTACCAGAACATTCACCGGGACATGGTGTTTTCCCACAACGAACCACTCTACAGCACAAGTCCGAGCACAAACCAGATGAACTAATCGGTGGGACACATTCCCACCTCTCAGCCGTGGAGTCATGACCTCAGGGAGCTAATCGGCGGGCTCTGGTCTCCCCTCATCCTGGCACTCTACCTGGCTCACATCGAGAGAGATTCAGCAATCACCAGCCAGTTCAACGGTTCTTCTACGCCCAACAGTCATTCGTTCCCCTGGGACGCTTTGACTTGCGTCAGAATGCCTCAGTGCTTCGACCTCCACTTGGGGATCGCAGTGAGTGGTGGCTCGTCAACGAGTCGTGCTAGCAGCACTCATCCAGCACCACAGTGCCATGGTTCGTCCGCTGCCTGCGACGAGCTGAAAATTTATCGTCAGTCCTGCAACACTACTTCTCCCCTAGGCACCAGTACTTCTGACAAACCACTGCAGATTGCTACGTTTCTGTGTAACTAAAATTTTTAAATACGTATGCCAGTATTCATGTCTATTTTTGCCACATATCATATTTACCAGAGTGCTGTGTTACAAAGTGATTTCTACATCACGTCTTTTTGTAAACAAAACTGTGTGACTCCACTTCCTCTGCTTTCTGTGGTCTCCATGACAACAATGGTGACTCCAATTTCCCCAGCTGCAGCAGCAACTTTGAAAATATGTTTCTTTAAATTTACTATTTATTGGCTACATTTTTCAAGTGTCTAATAATTGTTCCAATGTTTTTCAAAATGTACATTAATAACTGTCGTTCATTTTAAGTCACCATTATTCAGTTGCATCAGCTATGATATGTTTATTGTATCGTTCCACTTGAACATGATGCAACACGAACAATATTCCAAGATAAAACATTCCAAAAATTACCAGTAATGTTTTAATATATTTCGCTATTTTCCCAGTGTCTGTTTTGTATTGTATCTTATGTAATTTCATTCTATTTAATGTGTATGTATTGGAACTTCTTTGCACCTCACGGGGCTGGCTTGGCGACAAAGCAAAGTGCACAGTTAAATTTGATTACTGGAATGATGTTTAGGTTGTAGTTCTGGAACCATTGTTATTTTTATATATATATATTTTTTACATGCTGTATTACCCACATTTAGGATTATTGTTCCAATGAATCGCACGCCCTCCCCCCTTGTCAGCTATGGAACCAGCATTGCACGCGGGGCTTGAAATTCGGAGAGTGACCGTGTCGGACTCTGTCGAACAGTGAAGGAACACTGTCAGACAGTGACGGACACTGTCTGCTGCGCCAAAGACGCACATCACTCTCGGTAACTTGGTGAACTGCAGCCAAGGTCCCAGAATGCCCTTGTCGGCAACCCCACACACACAAAACACACACACACCAGAGAGAGAGAGAG